>CAUYQV010154827.1:0-29843 GCA_963574575.1 Galagoides demidoff | reverse complement strand
TTTTTGAGACGGAGCCTCAAGCTATCCCCCTGGGTAGAGTGCTATGGCATCATAGCTCACAGCAACCTCCAACTCCTAGGCTCAAGCCAGTCTCCTGCCTCTGCCTCCCAAGTAGCTGGGACCACAGGCACCCGCCACAACACCTGGCCATTTTTTGGTTGCAGCCATCATTGTTGTTTGGTGGGCCTGGGCTGGAGATTCGAACCTGCCACCTTAGGTGTACGTGGCTGGTGCCTTAGCCGATTGAGCCACAGGTGCCGAGCCAAGAACAGTTTTCTTGATGGAACTTGTTCATACACATCAACAACAGCAGTGACAAGGTGGCTGTGTTCAAAGAAGTGTCACTGTGGGTAATAAGCAGCTTGAGGGAGATAGAAGGATACAGGTAATTTATAATAATAATAATACACAATATGACTAGCTTTCTTTGCTAATACTAGATGCAACCACAGAACACAGCTGGAATGATTCCCTGCCTCACCATATCTTGGAATAACATTACAGAGGTGCAACTTCCTCTGGCATAGAAATGCAGATTGATACAGAGGCATAAATCCGCACCCCCAACAGTTCTGAATCCTGTGTGGCGCGCTGAGAGAGAGAGCTCAGCCCTTCAAGGGATTGCTATTACTTGGTGTTCTTGAGTTCTGTCCTAGAATGTACATCAAATAGATTAACGGTGAGGCACACTGACAATTGAGTCTCTACGGAGACTGAGTCAACCTGTGATAACTTTTGAAGTAGGAGAAATTTGTCTTCCCTTTCTATAACTTTCCTCCCAAATAGTCTTTTTTTTTTTTGAGACAGAGTCTCAAGCTGTCACCCTGGTTAGAATGCTGTGATGTCACAGCTCACAGCAACCTCAAACCATTGGGCTTAAGTGATTCTCTTGCTTCAGTCTCCTAAGTAGCTGGGACCACAGGTGCCTGCCACAATTCCTGGCTATTTTTGTTGTTGTTGTTGCAGTTGTCATTGTTGTTTTAGCTGGCCCGGGCCAGGTTTGAACCCGCCAGCCTCAGTGTATGTGGCTGGCGCTCTACCCACTGAGCTATGGGTGCCGCCACTAATGGTCCTTCTAAAAACTGCATTGATACTGGGCGCAGTGGCTCATGCCTATAGTCCTAGCACTCTGGGAGGCTGAGGTGGGTGGATTGCCTGAGGTCACAGGTTCAAGACCAAATTGAGCCAGAGTGAGACCCTGTCTCTAAAAATAGCCAGGCATTGTAGTAGGCACCTGTAGTCCTAGCTTCTCGGGAGTCTGAGACAGAGAATCGCTTGAGGCCAAGAGTTTGAAGTTGCTATGAGCTGTGATGTCACAGCACTCTACTGAGGGCAACAAGTGAGACTCTGTCTCAAAGATAAAATAAAAACTGCATTGATTACTGAGGTAGAGATGATCTAAATGGAATTAAATACTTGCTGTTCTTTACCACTTAAGAAGATCCACAGATTTTTGGAATCAGGTTGTCCAAAATCAGGATCTCACTGGATACATTGATATAATGATAAAGACATGCTCCCAGAGGATCCAAAAGCAGCAGGTACTATTCAGAATGGTTGATCATGATCCCAGATGTATGATATGGCATAGACCCAATTCAAGCCATCTACCCCAGGCTCCCTCCTAAGCCAAGGTGTTTTCTTCAGGTGCAGCAGTAGCTGACATTAAAATAAAACCTACTACCAGCAGGTCGTGACAGGAGAGCTGAAGTTGATTATTTCCACCCTTCCTAGAAAATGTCACTGAGCTCAGTGGGAAACACCACAGCCCTGCATTTAGTGAGAAGAAAATCTCTCCCTTTTCTGCTGTCACAAGAAGCATTTAGCTGCCAGACACCCAGTGAGAAAACTACAAATGCCTTAGCATGCATATTATCATCTTTGGCAAGAGTAGAGGATAGGATGCTAGGCAGAGGGGTTGGAAAAGTCAACTCCTCAGATTCCATGTCTGCCCCTGTCCTCTTATAGAGACAGATTAGGAGTGAGCATAGATCATTTCAGAATTCTTGGCCTAGATGAGTTTAAATAAAAGAGAGAGAATGAGAATGAAGGAGCATATGAAAGTGGACTATATTCCATTTCAAATGCAACAGGGGAACAGAATTTCAGAGTAGAATGGACCTCATGGGCCCATCCTGTTCATCTGTAGACATCCAGACTTACAGGATGTCAGAGCTTGCAAAGATATAAATATCATTGACTTCAATTCCCTCACTTTTTGGTTGAAGAAACTGAAGCCCACGAGGGGAAAGCAGGTTGCTTAAGTCATTCAGTTATAAATGACAGAATCAAGACTAGAGTCCCTAGTTTTTAATATTTTTTCCTAATATTTTTTCACTATACTCCCCTCCCTTCTCTGCTACGTAAATACATAATATTTAAACCATCCTAGTAGACAGTTTTATATTCTACTTTCTTAAACTTTCCAATGACAGAATTTCTACAACCTCATCTGTGAGAATATATTTCATTGTCATTTATAGTTTAGAAGTTCTTCCAAATAGGTAATTCAGAAGTCTCTTGCTGCAGCACTCATAGATCCATTCATTCCTTTTTGATGTGTCCTTAGTGGAAATGGACCACAGATGTTGACTATTACCAATAATATTTAAGACGTGTGTATGTATGTCAATGTGTGTGTGTGTAGTATACACATATGTATGTGTAACCAGGAATTTAAGCTTCTTTCCTATAACCTACATGACTCCTCAGTGGCAAACCAAATTTGAGAAATAGCATCTACAAAGGAAAACAAGACCCGGGCCTTTTGATTCTGTGCCTTCTGTGTTACAGCAAACTTTTCAACAGACTGATCCAGAGGGGGTGATTTAACATTGCTGTAGGAACTAAACATCCCAGTTCACTAATCCTCAACTAAATGGGACCTCAGATAATCAGAACTCTGTTGATATTACTCCACTTCTGGAAACAATAGGCAAATTTTAAGAAAATATGCTAAGGTTACAAATTACTTTGTCATCAACAACCAGGATAGGACTTGAACTGATTCCATATTCAATGCCTTTACCATTTGCTATTTCTAGTCTATAGTAATGAACAATGCTAATCTAAATGGTAACGTGCTGATCAAAAAAAATTCAAAGGTGGATTGTGCTTCAGGGTGCTTCATAATGGAGTGCAGTTACTCATATATACTCATACATATTTGATCAAAAAATAGCTGCTTACTCTCTGAGAAGGTCATCATTGTTAAAGGAATTCTCAGTTTTAGGGGGGAGATAGGGCTCTCCTGCCTAGAGAACCAGATCAGCTGGATTAACCCTGGGAGATCAGTGAGGTGGTGTGTTGTAGCCAAATTGTAATTGTGCTCAAACCCCTGAGTTTTTTTTATCGAGGTAAGGAGATAAATTTAGAAATTTTAAAATATTTCAACAGTAACCAGAAAGTCTTCTGAACTAGAACAACATATTCTAGTAGATGACAAAATTTAATAGACTTAAGAGTCTGGGCTGAATTGCGTTGGAAAGAAAGAATTCAGTCTAACAACTAGGAAAGCTACCATAAAATGAATCGAGGTGGACAGACTCCTGCATTGAGCTTCCTTCCAGAGGGCTCCAGGCCAATGTGATACCTCCTGAAACTCATGTAAACATCCTTATAAAGCAAAGCTACTCACAGCAATAAGCTGGTAGGAGTTGTTCATCATGGCAATCAGCATGTTCAGCAGCACTACCAAGGAGATGACATTGTATGTCCCGAACATGGTAGCTCCCACAAACTCAGTGAACTCATGTCTGGCTTTCACATTGGTGACATATAGATTCAAAAGGCCAAATACAGACCAGAAGAGTGACTGAAGAGTCTCAAATAGCCTAAAAGAGAAAAAAGAGGAGGTTGGTTAATGCTCTAGGAAGAGCAAGAAAAGAGAGAAAATGTAAGGTGATCTGCTTAAGAAGGGGGCTGCCAGACTTGGAGCAGGTAGACTGATGATCTCACATCCCATGGTTTCTTCCCTAACACAAACTAGCCAGGTCAGTTTGGTTATTTGTCTCCAGGACTCTGTCTTCTGCTTTTCTACCAAGAATTCCATCTCTCTCTTCTCAGCCTAGGCATAGCCTAAAAATTTCCAAGTCTTATTTCAACAGCTACTTCCTTTATCAAACTTTTTCTTTTGTCTTCAGACCATGTGATTTACCATTCGTCTAATTAAGCAGAGGAAGTAAATGCAGTGTTTAAGAATATGATGCTTGCAAGAATGGAGAAGCAGGCTCAGTGCCTGTAGCTTAGCGGCTAGGGCGCCAGAAATGGCGTGTTCGAATCCAGCCTAGGCCTGCCAAACAACAATGACAAGTACCAACCAAAGAATAGATAGACGTTATGGTGGGTGCCTGTAGTCCCAGCTACTTAGGAGGCTGAGGCAAGAGAATCGCTTAAAACCCAAGAGTTTGAGGTTGCTGTGATCTGTGATGTCATGGCACTCTACCCAGGGCGACATAGTAAGACTCTGTCTCAAAAAAAAAAGAATGGAGAAGCAAGAATCCAATATACACAATTTTAATATGAAGGCAGTAGAAGATCTAATACAAGGTGGAGGGGTAAGGGAATGGGAGAGCCAGGAGAGGAGGAGGGAGGGGGCTAGGGGTTATGGTGTATGGCACACCTCTTGGGGGTAGGACACAATTATAAGAGGGACTTTACCTAACAAATGCAATCAGTGTAACCTATTTCTTTGTCTCCTCAGTGAATCCCAGAAATAAAAAAAGAATATGATGCTTGAGTTAGATTCCACTGGGTTAGAATCCCAGCTCTGACACTTGCTAGCTAGGTGAACACAAGAGCAAATTAACCTTTTCTGATACTTCTTTTGTGGCTCCTACAGGGCCCAGATGGAGCTAAGCTCTGTGGAGGAGCTTGAGGATCCCTAACCACTTTATATAGATTGTTATTAATATGTATTAACCAACTATTATTGAGAACTTACTATATATCAGCATAAAGTTTTAGGCACATTTATATACCTTATGATCCTTATAAACTTTATTGTTGCTAATAAGGAAGCTGAAGTTCAGAGATTGAATGACTTTCCCCAGGACACCCAGCTAGTGAGTGCTGAGCCAGAATTCAAATCCAGGTCTGTCTGACCTCCCAAAGCCACTGCATTAGTTTATATTATATTATGCGATGACTTCACAGGTTATTGTTTCCTTTCATTGTCTCTATGTTCAAACGTGGCTACAATAATATGCTTTTGGTGCCTAGAGTTTCTTTTGCCTTATATTCAGAAATCTGTATAGAGCAATAAAATGCAACCAGCTCATGGATGGCACAGATCAACCATTTCCCAAACCCACGGACGCTGAGTAGAACATAAGAAATGCTACTTTAAGAATGGATGCACTTTTCCCATTGGCTTGAAACGTTCTTAATGAGCTTGATGTATTTTGAGAGGCTTAGTGATTTGATCTTGGGGCTGAGTGGGAAGTGTTTTAAAAGTCTCTCTGTCTGGGAATTGTCTTTCTGTAGATTTTTGCATGGCTGTCTTCTTATCAAGGTCTCAGCTCAAATGTCACTTCTTTTTGGCCAGGGCTGGGTTTGAACCCGCCACCTCCGGCATATGGGACTGGCACCCTACCCCTTTGAGCCACAGGCACAGCCTCAAATGTCACTTCTCAGAGAGGTTTTTCTTGGTTGTTCTACCCTGTTTCTCTCCACTAGAATGTAAGCCCTACAAGGGCAGAGACTCAGAGCTACCATGTACCTGGCATATGCTAGTCCCGCAATAATATGTGTTGAATGAATGAATGAATAAATGTGTGTTAACTATTACTATTACTGTTATTAAAGTAGAGAAATATTGGCCAGGTGTGGTGGCTCGTGCCTATAATCCTAGCACTCTGGGAAGCCAAGGTGGGTGGATTGCCTGAGCTCATGAGTTCGAGAACAGGGTAAGCCAGAGTGAGACCACCTCTCTAAAAATAGCTGGGCATTGTGGCAGGTGCCTATAGTCCCAGCTGGGAGATTGGGAGTTTGAGACAGGAGAATTATTTGAGCCCAAGAGTTTGAGGTTGCTGTGAGATGCGATGCCATGGTACTCTACCGAGGGTGACAAAATGAGACTGTCTCGGAAAAAAAAAAAAAAAGTAGAGGAAACTTGAATCCCATTGACAGTTGCAAAGTCAGTGGGCTGCACAGTAGGGTCTATTTCATCTTGTTGAAGGCTATACCCTGCACTGGCCTGACTGTCAGGGGGCCCCCTTCAGGGCTGCCTGTATCATGCACATGATCCTTCTCAACCTGTTTAAATGGCTCTTCTCTAATCATCATAAATGACTTCCACAATCCCTTCAGCATCACTTTGCTTGTGAACTAGCCTAGAAGGGAGAAATTTTTTTTGTGAGTTTTTTTTTTTTTTTGATGAATATAAATGCCAGTTGGCAAAGTGTTTGAGAATAAACAGTAAGATGAAAATCTGGAGTTCAGGGGCCAGGGCACAAGAACCAGATAAGTCTGACCTATCACAGGATCTACATTTCCAGGAGACTGTACCTGTCAGGGCCAGGTGATATGATGCATCACAGAGCCAGGCAGATGGTCAAAATATAGGGAAGATACGGGGTTCAGAAATCTGGTCCTGCTAGGAGGGCAGGGTCAGAACCTAGTGATGTCCATTAGACATCAGAAGTCAGGGCACGCAGGAGGCCAGCAATGGCACAGGCAGCTAGCACAGCAGCTGGATGGCAGAAGGCAGAGCAGATGTGGTGCAGAATAAAATAAAGCAGCTGCAGTAAGTAGGAGTGACAGTCTCAGGCACCAGAGCTCTTGGAAGCTGAATGCCTGAAACATTCAGTGAGTGTTTGTTGATTGCTTGACAGACAATAAGCCCACAAAACCAGGGCAAGTGTATCATTAATATGTTGGCAGGGCTTTACTGAGTTGGTTACTTCTGCTGAATGAATAACGTTATACTCTCACCTCCATCTCTATAACAACTAAAATTGAAATGGTTTATATTTTAGTGTAGAGCTGAATGCTAGTTTTTGCACTGACTGATACAAAGATCCCCTAACAGTGAAAGTCTGGGCATTTAAAACCTGCCCTCAACTGTGGTGATATGTGTGTGGGTCATTATGAAAGTTTTGAGATATACAACAATCAAGAAACACAAAATCCATGCAGATGAAAACAAAGGAAGCCCTCCCAAGCATGTGGAAACTTGCCTGGTGAATCAAAAAAGGACACTGTGTTTCTTGGAAATAAAATAATGGATGATAACACAATCTGTTTCAAACCTTTCATAGTCACCCACATATTTGAGCCAGGGAGACCCTATGAATAAAATTGTACAAGAAGGGAAAAGGATAGGGGTAGGGCCAGGAAAGATCATTCCTCAACTTGGGTGGTTGGTAGTGAGAATGCCCTGAACATGGTACACAAAATGTCAAGGTCTGCTTACAAGGTGAAGCTGGTTTGCTGCAAGGCATGCCCAGATGAAATAGGGGTGGATGTGAGGTGGATAAAAATATTCTGGTGAGGGAGGCGCCTATGGCTCAGTGAGTAGGGCTCTGGCCCCATATACTGAGGGTGGTGGGTGCCTGTAGTCCCAGCTGCTCGGGAGACTGAGGCAAGAGAATTGCCTAAGCCCAAGAGCTGGAGGTTTCTGTGAGCTCTGATGCCATGGCACTCTACCAAGGGCGACAAATGAGACTCTTGTCTCAAAAAAAAAAAGAATATTCTGGTTAGACCTCTGTAGAAAGCTCTGTGGCTTCTAGAGTCAATTGAATTCACAGAGACAGAACCACAGCTCTAGGTGGTAGGCATTCCTTGGTGGCCAGCTCCATAATAAAGTCATGGAAAGCTTGTTGACCAAACCCTAGAATCCTAATAACAAAAGAGTATCTTTTTAATTTTAAAGGAGATGGTTTTAGAAGAATATCAACCAGTCCATTTTTATTTAGCAGAGAACAAAGAAACATATGGAACTTGCTATCTTGAGAAAGGGCACAGACTGAAGATACAAAGATTCAAGAAGACTTGGTATTAAATGTATGGAAGACAAATCCATAGTAGGTACTTAAGGGGGAACGTAGGGATGTTGGGAGCCATCCACAAATAGATCACAAAGCTAAGAGGAGTATAGTAGAATAGAGATGGAACTGTGGCCCTCTCACATTCGTTGAAAATCTCATCTTTGAGATGAGGAATTAATCTTTCAAAAGATAGAAAGTGTTGGAGAGGATTTGTCTAGACCTAATTCAGACCAGCAAAGAAAAACTGGAAGAGGACGGCACCTGTGGCTTAAGGAGTAGGCCGCATGCCCCATATGCTGGAGGTGGCGGGTTCAAACTCAGCCCCAGCCAAAAACTGCAAAAAAAAAAGAAAAGAAAAACTGGAAGGTAAACTGGAAGAGAAAGGATCCTTGGGAGAAAGCAGTGACATCATCCAGTATTTCACAAGTCATGTTTTGATAGCCCAAATGGAGGCCCCTGATTGACCCTGTGGCCTCATCCTTACGCGTTCTGCACTTTCCTGGACCTGCTATTTCTCATTTCATATGCCTTTGACAAGCTTCTAGCTTTGGATGGAATGTCCCTGTCCTCAACCTCTAGCCTCTAATTCGGTCTTGTTTCCCTTTCTGCTTAACTCTTATATGACCTTAGAGGTTCAGTTGACACACCACCTTTTCTAGAAACCTGCCCTAATTCTTTTCCTACAATATTAGATTAGATGCTCATTTTTATGTGCTCTGAAAGCACCCCATCTTTTTTGGCTGGGGCTGGGTTCAAACCCACCACCTCAGGCATATACAGCTGGCACCCTACTCCATTGAGCCACAGGCGCCGCCCCAGCACCCTATCTTTCTTCCACAAAGGTGCTTAGCACACTGAGGAAGCAATAGAGGGGAGTGGCTCAGAGGAAACTTTAGACTACCCCCCCTTTTTAAATGTATGACTTGGGAAAGTTATATGGCCTCTTATTTTTTTTAACTTTTTTTTTTTTTTGAGACAGAGTCTCATTCTATTGTGCTGGGTAGAGTGCTGTGGCATCATAGCTCACAGAAACCTCAAACTTCTGGGCTCAAGCAATCCTCTTGCCTCAGCTTCCCAAGTAGCTGGGACTACAGGTGCCCACCACAAGTTTTTCTGTTTTTCTGTTTTTAGTAGAGATGGGGTCTTGCTCTTGCTCAGGCTGGTCTCAAACACCTGAGCTCAAGCAACCCACCCTCCTTGGCCTCCCAGAGTGCTGGGATTACAGGTGTGAGCCTCCATGCCTGGATTACACAGTCTTTTTATTTTATTTTATTTTATTTATTTATATATTTATTTAGAGACAGAGTCTCACTATGTCTCAGTAGAGTGCCATTGTGTCACAGCTCACAGCAACCTCAAACTCTTGGGTTTAAGTGGTTCTCTTGCCTCAGCCTCCCAAGTAGTTGGGACTACAGGCGCCTGCCACAATACATGGCTATTTTTTGGTTGTAGTTGTCATTGTTGTTTGGCAGGCCCCGGCTGGGTTCGAACCCACCAGCTCCAGTGTATGTGGCTGGCACCCTGGCTGCTGGGCTATAGGTGCCAAGCCTACACAGTCTTTTTAAACTTTAAGTTTCCTCATTTAAAAATTAGTTACTAGTAGAAAAAAATATGAATTGCCAACATTTACTGTGCTCTTACTACAAGTACTGTGCTAAGTGCTTTGCATATGTAGTTGTCCCTTGGTATCCATGAAGTTTGGTTCCAGGATTCCTGACCATACCAAAATTCATGGATGCTCAAGTCTCTTATATAAAATGGTGCAGTATTTGCATATAATCTATGCGCATCCTCCCATATACAGACATTCCCCAGGTTATGGATGAGCTATGTTCCTGAGAATATATTTTTTTTAAGAGACAGAGTCTCATTTTGTTACCCTCAGTGGAGTGCTGTAGCATCATAGCTCACAGCAACCTCCAGCTCTTGGGCTTAGGCAATTCTCTTGTCTCAGCCTCCTGAGTAACTGGGACTATAGGCGTCCACTACAACGCCCGGCTATTTTTTTTGTTGCAGTTTGGCCAGGGCAGGGCTTGAACCTGCCACCCTTGGTATATGGGGCTGGTGCCCTACTCACTGAGCCACAGATGCCGCCCCAAATTCCTGAGAACAATTTTAGATCAGATCTATATGTAACTCAGATCCCTGATGGACAGCACATACAGAGTAACAACAACAATAATAACAATACTATAATGGCTCATATATGGTAATAATCCAGTGTAATACTGTAATAATAGTAACAATACCCCTATGTTGTAATAAGTTACAGAAGTTTTTTTTTCTTTTTTTGAGGCAGAGTCTCACTCTGTAGCTCTGGGTAGAGTGCCGTGGTGTCACAACTCACAACAACCTCAAACACCTGGGCTCAACCAATCCTCTTGCCTCAGCCTCCCAAGTAGCTGGGACTATAGGCACTGGCCACAGAATCTGGCTAGTTTTTATATTGTTAGTAGAGATGGGGTTTTGCTCTTGCTCAGGCTGGTCTCAAATCGTAAGCTCAAGAGATCCTCCCACCTCGGTCTCCTAGATTGCTAGGATTACACGCGTGAGCCACTGCACCTGGCTAATACAGAAGTTATTTCCTCTTCCTTTAATTCAAACAAACAGAACATAAAAACAAATTTATATAAAAAGTTTAGGTAGAAGATAGGCAAATTTCTAAAAAGAAAATTTAAGGTTAACATTCACCTCATGCTGAATCAGTGCTAGGCTAATGGACTGTTACACTTACTTTGATCTTCTAACCAAATCAATAATAACCTTTCCATTTCAATAACTAATCCACTGTGCTGTTGAGTAATAATTGATGCTTCATTGGAGCACTGCCTTGGACATGTTCCATTATTCTCACTCTTTGATTTATAGTTGTTCTGACAGTTGAGTGACTGAAACCTAATGCTTTCCTGGTGAATGATGGCATCTGGCCTTCCTCTGAGTGCTTAATTATTTCTACTTTTGTTTCCATTGTGATCACCTTTCTTTTCACTGCAGGCTCATCAGGACTTGTAGTGGACTTTTGCTTTGGAGGCATGGTCACAAGGGTAAACACAGGTTCACAAAATCAAATAAAAAAGTTGAGACAAAAGTGTAAGCGACCATATAACCAACGAGACTAGCAACTGGGGTAAAGATGCTGCACCAAGGAACTGCTTATGCCATGTGGGTTTGTTGATATGCACAGAAGAAACTAGTTCCCAAATTATTAATTTAATCATTTGATTATAATTATTCTTATGGGGAGCCTTGGGAGCCTGTTCATAAGCATAGAAATCCATAACATGGGTCATTGGTAATCCTGGGAGTGCCTGTACTTTAAATCATCTCTAGATTACTTATAATAAACAATGCAATGTAAATGGTATGTAAATAGTTGTTATCCTGTATTGTTTAGTGAAATGACTAGGAAAAAAGTCTGTACATACTCAGTACAGACGATATTTTATTTATTTATTTATTTATTTTTATTAAGTCATAGCTGTGTACATAAATGTAGTCATGGGGTACAGTGTGCTGGTTCTATATACAATCTGAAATATTTTCATCAAACTGGTTAACATAGCCTTCATGTCATTATATTTAATTTAATTTATTTTTTCACCCTGGGTAGAGTGCTGTGCCATTATAGCTCACAGCAACCTCAAACTCCTGGTTTCAAGCTATCCTTTTTGCCTCAGCCTCTTGAGTAGCTGGGGCCTTATAGGCACCTGCCACAATGCCCCAGCTAGTTTTTCTATTTTTAATAGACAAGGGGTCTCATTCTTGCTCAGGCTGGTCTCCTGAACTCAATCAATCCACCTGCCTCAGCTTCCCAGAGTGCTAGGATTATAGACATGAGCAATTGCTCCCAGTCCAGACTATCCTTTTGAAAAAGAAGGTGCTTGGTGGAATCCATGGATGTGGAGCCCGTGGACATGGAGGGCCTACTGTATTATAGTATATATTTTTTTGAGACAGAGTCTCACAATGTCACCCTAGGTAGAGTGTGGTGGCGTCACAGCTCACAGCAACCTCAAACTCTTGGGCTTAAGTGATTCTCTTGCCTCAGCTTCCCAAGTAGCTGGGACTACAAGTGGCTGCCACAATTACCAGCTATTTTTTTTAAGTTATTATTGTTCATTTAGTAGGCCCAGGCTGGGTTCCAACCTGCCGGCCACAGTGTATGTGGCTGGAGCCCTAACTGCTTAGCTATGGGTGCTAAACCATAATTATTTGATTATAATCCTATAGTAATAGCTGCTATTATTCTTCTACTTCGCAAATGACAAACTATGACTCAGAGTGGTCACACAGGCAGGAAATAGCAGAGGTAGGATTTGTACCCAGCTTTTTTGACTCTGGAACCCATACCCTTAGCCACCTTATTCTATCACCTATGATAGTGCACGTAAAGTGCTTGACATATGGTAAACATTGAAAATGGCATCTATTTGAATTGCTGACTTGTGTTCCATTAGACTATGAACTTCTTGAGGGTAAGGCTGCCTTCTTTTTCGGTACATTGCTTGGTACATATGAGTTGTCGAAGAAATACTTATTGATGAAATCTATAAAAGATGACAGGAGAAACACATAACTAGGGCAAGTATGAATGAGTGGTAGCTTCCTGTGATAATGATAGCAGGGGAATAATGAACTGAAATTAGGGGGGAAAGCTGGAGATGGCCTACACAGACCTTTGTAACCATATCAGAACAAAACCAAAAGCCTTTTTTTTTTTTTTTTGAGACAGAGTCCCATTTTGTCCCCTTTGGTAAAGTGCTTTGGCGTCATAGCTCACGGCAACCTCAAACTCTCAGGCTCAAGTGATTCTCTTGCCTCAGCCTCCCAAATAGCTGGAACCACAGGTGCCCACCACAACACTTGGCCATTTTTTTTTTTTGGTTGCAGTTGTCATTGTTGTTTAGCAGGCCCGGGCCAGGCTTGAACCCACCACCTTCAGTTTATATGGGTGGTGCCTTACTCACTGAGTTATGTGCGCTGAGTCAAAACCAAGAGCCTTTGCTGGGAACTATGTGTGTATCCATGCGAATAGGATGGGAGAATGTTGGCTGAATGATGAGTAGAGGAATCACATCTGATTAGGTAGCAGTGGTTGCAAATGAATAGTAATAGGTGAAAAGAGGTTGCAGTGGCCTGCTAGGTCATAGCTCTGTCCTATTTAGCTTTATATCGTATTCAAGATTATTACAGTTTTGGCTGGGCAGGGTGGCTCATGCCTGTATTGCTAGGACTCTGGGAGGCTGAGGCAGGTGGATTGCCTGAGCTCACAAGTTTGAGACCAGCCTGAACAAGAGCAAGACCCTGTCTCTACTAAAAATGAAAAACTGAGGGAATAGGTTTGCTTGAGCCCAAGAGTTTGAGGTTGCTATGAGATGACACCATGGCACCCTACCAAGGGCAACAAAGTGAGACTCTGTCTCAAAAAAAAAAAAAAGATTACTGCGGGTTCATGCAACAAATCCTGCATAACTTTACAAAACCAGTCCTGTACATGTATACCTGAATTAAAGGGAAGACAGGATTGAAAGGTCTGGATTGGCAGTGCCTGTAGCTCAGTGGGTAGAGTGCTGGCCACATACACCAGGGCTGGTGGGTTCGAACCTGGCCTGGGACTGCTAAACAATGACAACTGCAACAAAAAAATAGCTGGGCTTTGTGGTGGGCACCCATAGTCCAAGCTACTTGGGAGGCTGAGGCAAGAGAATCACTTAAGCCCAAGAGTTTGAGGTTGCTGTGAGCTATGATGGCACAGCACTCTACCCAGGGCAACATATCCTGGGGCAGGATTGCTTAAATGCTTTCTCTCCTGGCCTCCACATCTATAAAACAGGTAATGACAGTAGTGTCTACCTCATAGCATGGTAGTGAGGATTAGGGAGTTAATTCATGTAAACTTGATTTGTAATAGTGCCTGGCCCTGGCATTCAGTAAATATTAGTTATTTTTATTCCTATTATTAAAATTTCCATCTTGTTTTTATTGTTTTACATACCTTTATTATCTTTATAGATTGTTATTTGTTTGCATAACTAGTTGTACATAGTTGTAATCATAGTTCATACAAATTTTGTCTTTAAAACTTACACATTTGTGGCCAGGCTCTGACAGGCCGAGAGGTAGGGGATCCTTTGAGATAAGCTTGAGAAAAAGTGAGACCCTGTATCTACTAAAAATAGAAAAGTTAGCTGGGCATTGTGGCAGGTACCTGTAGTCCCAACTACTCGGAGGCTGAGGCAAGAGGATGGCTTGAGCCCAAAAGTTTGAGGTTGCTGTGAGTTGGGACACCCTGCACTCTACCTAGGGCACAGAGTGAGACTCTGTCTCAAAAAAAAAATGCACATTTGAGGTATAGACATTTGTGTGTATACAGGGTCTTCATGTGTATCATTTTAAGAGCTGCCCAACATTCTACCCAGCAAATAACAAGCCTGTCTGACAGCTTTACCAATGCTTTGGATGTGAATCCGTGGCTTCTTAGATCTTCAGATGACACAAGACTGGGAAGGCTGGCTGATAAATTGTGTGACAGGATAAAGATTCAGAAAGATTTCAACAGCTTGGAGCAATGGGTTGGAACTAACGAGATGAAATATAACAAGGATCAATGTACAGCTTTGCTCTCAGATCATGTGGCCACGTACAGGATGAGAGGTAGGAGAAAGGCCAAGGATTTTTGCTGAAAGCAAGCACAAAGTGGATCAGTACAGTGACAGCTGGCCAGCTACTTCAGTTATCCTAGGGGGAAAGAAGCAGAAGTAGATCATCTATAATTAAAGATAAGATTGCTCCAGGCCCATACGTGTTGTTGCAAATGGTTTACATGAAAAACTGGTGAAATCTGAATAAGGTCACTGGCTTGTATCAATGTTGATTTCTTGGTTGTGATATTGTACTATAATTACATAAGATATTACTACTGAAAAAAATTGGGTGAAATGTTTACAAATTTTTCTCTGTATTATTTCTCACAATTACAATGTAAATCTACAATTATCTCCAAATAAAAATCTTTGCCAAGCACAGTAGCTCACACTTGTAATCCTAGCACTGTGGGAGGCTAGGCACGTGGATTGCTTGAGTTTAGGAGTTTGAGACCAGCCTGAGCAAAAGCAAGACCCCCATCTCTACTAAAAATAGAAAAGCTAGCTATGCATAGTGGCAGGCTCCTGTATTCCTAGCTACTTGGAAGGCTGAGGCAAGAGAATGGCTTGAGCCCAAGAGTTTGAGGCTGCTGTGAGCTATGATGCCACGGCCCTCTACCAAGGGCGACAAAATGAGATTCTGTCTCCAAAAAAAAAGAAAGAAAGAAAAAACGAAACTTCCATGTGTCAGATGGGAAATTGTTGGAGAGGAGAACAAACAGGGGACAGAGTCCAGTTAAGAAGCTGTTGCAGGCTGGGTGTGGTGGCTCATGCCTGTAATCTTAGCACTCTGAGAGGCCGAGGTGGGTGGATTGCTTGAGCTCACAGGTTCGAGACCAGCCTGAGCAAAAGTCAAGACCCCCATCTCTACTAAAAATAGAAAAACTGAGGCAAGAAGATTGCTTGAGCCCAAAGAGTTGGAGGTTGCTGTGAGCTATGATGCCATGGCACTCTACGCAGGGTAACAGCTTGAGACTCTTGTCTCAAAAAAAAAAAAAAAAGGCACCGTGTATCTTACAAGGGTACATGTGAAACTTACTAAATGTAGACTATAAATGTCTTAACACAATAACTAAGAAAATGCCATGAAGGCTTTGTTAACCAGTTTGATGAAAATATTTCAAATTGTACATAAAACCAGCACATTGTACCCTGTGACTGTGTTAATGTACAAGGATGGGTGGAAGGAGGGTCATTGGTGGGATCATGCCTATGGTTCATCCTATAAGGGTACATGTGAATCTCTCTAAATATTGAATATAAGTTTCTTAACACAATAACTAAGAAAATGACATGAAGGCTAAGTTAACCAGTTTGATGAAAATATTTCAAATTGTATATAGAAACAGCACTCTGTGCCCCATGATAGTATTAATCTACACAACTATGATTTAATTTTAAAAAAGGGAGAAGAAGAAGCTATTGCAATAATTCTTGGGAGAGATTATTTAGGCTTAAACTAAGACAATGGGGTGTTTGTATGTAGGTTGGATTCAAGAATATTTAAGGAGTAAGATTGACAGAACTGAGTGAGACATTAGATGTGTTTCGTGAAGGAAAGGTTAAGAGTCTCAAATCACTCCTAGGATACTGGTTGGTATCATTTAATGAGATGACAAATTAAAAGGGGAATAGGTTGGGATGAAAATGTGGAGATAAGGAATTTAATTGTGGACATTCTGTGTTTGAGGGGCCTGTGGAAGTGACAGTTTGTTCAGGAGGCATCTGGAGATGAGAGCTGGACCAAGCTAGCTTCTTGCCATTTCTACCCCTTTTCTCTCACAATTCCTGTGTCCTGAGAATGATGATGTCTTTCTAATTGCTTCTCTCGACAGCAGATGAAGGACAGGGACTCCCAGTATGGAATACTGAACTCAAATCACCAACAGTACTATCATGTGGTTGTCAGCAAGGACAATGAGTTCCCTTTAAATTGTATGCCTAGGGAAAAAAAGATGTTTGGCTTTTCTTTTTTCCTTTTTTAAGTGAAAGAACAACAATGGCATCTCTAGGGAATCAGAAGGAGAAAGATGACAATAAATAGGTCCCACATTTCCCACTGCATATATAAACATGCTTGCTTTCCTCTTCTCTAAAACCTAAGTCTTTCTGATGCTTTGGCTGAGTAACACGTATTTTAACAGGTGTTATAAATGCCAGAGTTGTGGTGTTTAAAAGAAAACGTAAATCTGAGCCAGGTTTCTAAAGAGGAAAAAAAAAATCAACTGATAGAGGGAAAGTTGAGGTCACATTACTACAGATTTGGCCCCAGCATGAAAACACTTCTTCATACCTGACACCCCAAGATATAATTTTGCATATGACAGGTGCCCATTCTTGTCAATTTTCCCTGCTGGGCAAGTGATGGGAGCCAAATGTCAGTTGGCAACAGGGGTGTTAATAATCATTATAAACTTGCAAGGAGATATTTCATAAACTTCTTCAGCAGAGTTCACATGAAAGTGTAATTGGCAGGGACCTGGCCTCCTGGAAGTCTCGCATTCAGGTGTTCAATTCTGTTGAATGCTTTGATGGGAACAAATTCAGTCTCCTAGTGCTCAAACTGCTACAGAATTGTTCTTTGTACTGAAAACAGGTTGCCGTGAGTTGCAATCTGTTTTCAATGCAGGAGAGGAAGCAGTGCCTAGTTAAGAGGCACCAGCAAAAAGTGTTAAGTTGCTGTTATTCATGCCTGGTATGTCACGAAATAGCACTATATCCTTGCTAGCCCATTTTAGAGGATCTTCTTCCTCCATCTCAGATTCTTTGGGTAGATTCATAGTGAGCTTTGCCTGAACTGTCAAGAGGAGTGACAATGCTATGGGCTGAACATAGGGCAAAAAAAGGGGAGAAGGCAGAAAAAAAAGGCAGAAGAGGAGAAGGAGGTGTCTTACGTGGAGAAGGCATTGTTCTGTTTCTCACACCGGATCCCCTTGCAGTTGTTAGGCTCATCGATAGCTCTGGTCTCATAATAAAAGTAAAGCTGGTTCAGTCCATTGGCAAAAGCCAGCAGTACCAGGCAGTAGATAAAGAGGAATTTGAGGATATCAAGCAGCATGCGCCCCAAAGAGATCTGCAGAGGCCCTAAGTGGGAGTTGGCTGTGAACAGGGATATGAGACGCAATGAACTTAGAATGTTGGATATCGCGAAGAGTGCTTCAGCAATCAGAGTCGGGTGCCACATTTCCCATTCCTCCCTTGGACGAGAACCATTATACTGAAAGAAACAAGTGCACAAGAAAGAGAGAGAATTTAAGAAATTTTCCCCTTTTTCCTTCCTTCCACACCCAAATAAAGCTACCGAAATATGCATCAAGCATTCATTTATGCCAACAGCCCCATGCATGGCACTAATTGTCTTCCCCCCATCCAATTAATACATGATGCTAATAAGTCTCTTCCTCCCACTCCCATCCAAATATATACCCAGCATATACACATAGAAAGATGAATTTCAGTGCAATCATCTGGAGCAACCACCTGTGGTTTATCAACAGACATTTTCTAACTGTGCGCTTACCAGATTGTTGGGGAGTGTCACTGAAATGCACTGTGAAATATGAGCCACTGGTATGCCCAAGATAATGAGGACAAATCACCCTGCTTCTTAAATATTTCAAACCACATCTACTTTCTTAATCCCCCGTAGGATTCTGAGCACCATAGACAACTTGTAGTTATGGAAGGACAAGGGGTAGATGCAGCCTCCTTGGCATGCAGTGTTCATTTTCAGTCCTTTGCTGACTGCAGTTTGGGGCCGAAAGAACATCCTTAGGGAGCTGTTCATTAGAGCTTTCTGCTGAATTTTTAGCAGTCTGTAATGTATTCGACACTATTGCAAATGGCATGTCAACCTTTCAGGTAGGGAATTTAGTATTTCCCCGCACAGTGGTGTATGGATATATTTTACTGTTTTCTTTGACAACCCTACAAGTTAGAATGTCCTTCTAGCACAAATGATGAGCCAGCAGGTTGAAGGAGGGGAAGAGCTGGTATTTATGAGGTTGGTTACCCATTTTTCAACTGTATCTCAGGCTTCCAGGAACGTTGGGGGTAGCTTTGTAGAAAGATGACTTCATTGTGAGAACTGAGCTCCAATTTGGGCACTGCCACTTAAAACTGCTTATAACTTTTAATTTCACCGTAAAATGAGGATAATGCCTACTCTTACCCACTGCTTGTGTTTGTGATTCTGTATCCCTGTGTGAAAGTCCGTGTATTCCATAAGGGGCGATGTTATGGAAATACAAGGAAATACTTATTACTTTCCCTAGGACATAAGTAGATTTTGCCTGGGATTCAATTTGAAGCATATTGCCTTGAGTTTGCATCTAAATATCACAGTTTTTCATGACTAAATATAAACAAATTTCCTGAGAAAATGTTCCACTGGGGGCCAAATTATATCAGCATTTCTAAAGTGTGCTTTCGTTCCAACAACTGAGGAAACTGGTGTTAAAGTCTCTGTGTGTATCCAGTATTCTTCATTGTTAAGAGGAGTTTGGAGAAACCATGCCCCATTTGTACTTCTGTTTCAGATAGACTTTTAGGTGGCCCGTCAGTTTTATATACTCTTGGCAAAGTCTTGTATTTCTACATTATTCCTCCTCCAAAAAACATTCACTGCATTGCTGTGAGGGGTAGATGTTATGCCTGTTTTACAAGAGAACTGAAATCCAGAGAGGCACAGTGACTTGATAAAAATCACACAGCAAGTCAGTGGCAGGGTCAGAACTAAACCACAAGTCTCCAGACACTCAACTTCGCATTATTTTTATTAAATGCTACTTACATGATACATGTAGTTGTTATTACAACACAGATGTTAGATTGACCTTTCAAGGTTTTGAGGTATATGTGAGAGAGAGAGATTTTTTGCTGATAACAAACAAAACAGACCTATGGGATGGACACCTGTAGTTCCGTAGTTAGAGCACTAGCCCTGTGTTGGCAGGTTGGAACCTAGCTAGGGCCCGCTTAACAAAAAAAAAAAAAAAATCGCTTGAGCCCAAGAGTTTGGGGTTGCTGTGAGCTATGATGTCATAGCACCCTACTGAGGGTGACAGAGTGAGACTCTCTCAATAAAAAAACAAACAAACAAACACCAACAAAAAAAACCAGACCTATGTCTTAAAACTAGAATTTATCAACTACAATATGTATACCTCATCATTTGGACTTTTGTCTCTCCATAGCCAGAACTATAATGACAGGGAAGTCTACTGCCCATGGGATGGTAAACCTGGATTTGCAGAACACTCAGAAGTATGAAAGACGATTCTTAATGGCACATCTCGTACTTTGCACATCTATCTTTGGAGAAAGATATCATAGCATGTGAGTGCAGGGAATAAACTTAGTGTTCACCTAGCACAGAGGTCAGCAAACTTCTTCTGCCAGGGCCAGAGAGTGTGTGAGTCACTACAAAAGTTTTGAGACAGATTGCGTTATGGTTCATTATTTCACGTCCAAGAAACACAGTCAACAGCATCCTTTCTGATTCACCCATGCAAGTTTCAACTTGCTCGGCTTATCAGTGTTGTTGGAAGGGCTTCGTTTGTTTCTGGCCTTTGTGGATTTTATATTTCTTTCTTTTTTTTTGGTCACTCTTGGTAAAGTACCTTGGTGTGACAGCTCATAGCAACCTCAAATTCCTGGGCTCAAGTGATCATCTTGCCTCAGCTTCCCAAGTAGATGAGAGTATAGGCACCTGGCACAACACTGGCCTATTTTTAGACATGGGGTTTCACTCTTGCTTAGACTTGTCTTGAACGCCTGAGCTCAAGAGATCCACCTGCCTCTACCTCCTAGATGTCTAGGAATACAGGTATGAGCCACTGTACCTGGCCCAGGATTTTTTATTTCTTAATTTTTGTGTATCTCAAAACCTTCATAATGACTCACATATATATTTTTGGCTTTGTGGGTTATATGGTCCCTGTTACAACTACTCAGTACTTCTTACTTCCCAGGTAATGGTAAAACAGTCATAGACAATATGCAAGAAAATGAACATGGAAACAGGCCAATTTTGGCCCAAAGACCATAGTTTGCTGACTCCTAATCTAATGCAATGGTTTTCAAACTGTGTTCTTTAGAGTCTGAAGTTTCAGTGGAGGCATTTAGTGGTGACTGTGGGAGCAAAGGGGAGTCCTAGAAGACTTTAAGATTCCTTAAGCCAAACTCAGTTATTTGGGCTTTTACATTTTATTTATTTTATTTTTTATTTTTCATTTTATTTTTATATTTTTTTATTTTATATTTTTATTTCTTGGAAACAGAGTCTCATTCTGCCTTCCTAGGTTCAACCTCAAACACTTGGGCAAAAGCGATCCTCTTGCCTCAGCTTCCCAAGTAGCTGTAACTACAGGTGTCCGCCACAACACTCAGCTAATTTTTCTATTTTTAGTAGAGATGGGGTCTTGCTCTAGCTCAGGTTGGTCTCCCACTCCTGAGCTCAAGCAATCCACCTGCCTTGGCCTCCCAGAGTGCTAGGATTACAGGTGTGGCCCACTGTGCCTGGCCTGGGGTTTTTTATATATTGGAGTTCCATGTAAATTTTGAAGATGTGTTTCTTTTTTTTAAAATTTTACTTTCAGTCTTCTTAGTTTGAAGTTTATTTATTTCTTTTTTCTCTTTTTCTTATTTTTTATTGAGACAGAGTCTCACTTTGTGGCCCTCAGTAGAGTACTGTGATGTCATAGCTCACAGTAACCTCCAACTCTTGGGTTTAAGTGATTCTCTCGCCTCAGCCTCCCAAGTAGCTGGAACTACAGGCACCTGCCAGAACGCCCGGCTTTTTTTTTTTTTTGGTAGAGATGGGGTCTCACTCTGGCTTATGCTGGTGTCGAACCTCTGAGCTCAGGGCAATCCACCCACCTTAGCCTCCCAGGGTGTTAGGATTACAAGCATGAGTCACCACGCCCGGCCTGAAGGTGTGCTTCTATGGGAAAAAAATTAAAAAGTTGAAAACTGCTAATCTAGCTCAATCTGTTCATGTATCAGAGTGAGAATCTAAGGGTCGAAGAGGTAGAGCAATTGCCTATGGTAATCCTGCTCATAAATATCAGAGTGTGGATTAAATTCAGGTCTCCTGACCCTTGGGTTAGTGATACTGTGAGGAAAGTAATTTTTCTTATTTTTTTGAAATGGAAGGCAGCTTGAAAATTTGCCTTCTTGCCTTTCTAAGCAGTGTGAATTGCATTGTCAACCCAAAAGCAAAATATGAAGAGGAACAGTTTAATGTAGGAACACAGTAGTAATCAGAAGTTGAGGGGAGTATCACTGTGTCTTTAGCCAAGCACCGGCTGAAGAAAAGACCATGGCTCAGCGAGTAGCAAAGTCCAGATTTAGTGTACCCACGTGGAAGTGGGGAGGTGGTGGGTGCTATCCTAGAAGACAAAACAATTATTCTCCACTTGCAGGATTATCTGGGGGCACTGAGGGCCAATCTTCTGTGCATTTGCTCCTTTTAAGTACTTTGGTGTGTGCCTTTGGTTCTTGTTATAGACCATGTAAAGTGGAGTATATGTTGCTGGCTAGTTTTTCAGTCAACAAAGGCTCTTCTTCAAGGCCAGCTCATCCCTTGCCATGTCTGTACCACCTCAGTACAGGGTGATCTGAAATGTTTCAAAGACCCTGTGGAGCAGTTCTTGCAGCTTTACCTCAGAGGAGGTGGCTCAGCTTGCTTGGGGAAGGTCATCACAGGCTGGTGTCCCTCTGTGAATGACCAGACTCTGCCCCTTTACATATTCTCCTTACAAATACAAATTCTGCATGTGGCACGTTTTGCTTTGTTAATTCTCCATTTGTGAGAAGGACACCCACTTCTCAGCAAAAGTCTCTGTTGAATTAAGTGTTTGTCAGTTGAGGGGCGTTCACCAGCTTACACTCTGTAGTGGGGGTGTCTAGGGAACTCTAGCTCTTAGAAGTCTTGCCAGTGAAGATGTACAGCTTATGTGATTAGATAATGTTGAGAGCGTCTGTAGACATATTTTCATATCCCCAAAGGTTAATCCTTTTCTTCTTCATTTTTGCTAAATGTTCCTATTTAAACAAAACCCACCAATTTTTAGATTGACAATTTATGGTCTCTTCAGTGTATAAATAACACCTCCAAAGGAAGAAGTGGTTTTCTTTAGGAAAACAGTGTTACTTAGTCAGCAGAGTGCCAGAATGACATGGATTTCACCCAGCCACACTAACCAGGGATTCAAACAATTTCCTAACTAGCTTATTCTTTTAAGGCAGTTGTAAGTATGTGTTAAATGATCACCACATGTATAAGGCCTACCCTTGGGCTTTTTTCAAAAGTGTTGCATGACTGCATTCAATATTCATGCTCTACATAACTCCCAAGGTCTTCAAATTTATGCAATATGCATATTAGGGGTATAAAAATAAGCTAAGTTGTTGGAGATTTGGGGGATAGCCATATTTCCATTCTAAAACTCCTCAACGTGAAATTTAGTGCCAAAAATCATGACTGACTAGGCAATCTTGGATATTGAATTGTCAGCTTTTCCTCATAGAAAAGTTCAACTCAGGGTAGAAGGAGCGTAGCCATACCATTATTTAATAAGCACCAGACCTAAATTCAGAGCCTGTGATTACTCAAAGTGGGGTGTCAGACATGAACCTATTTTCAGGATAATTGAAATTGCATACTGTGTGGAAAAAGCGTTAATGTGGTAGTGGTGGTGGTTGTATATGTTATCTGAACTGGTAGAGAGGTTAGGATGAGTGACACTCAAAAAGCTAGCTTCATAACTGCCTGAATGATTATACTGATAGTGATGAAGGCGGCAGAGGTTATTAAAAAAAGTCTGTATCGGCTCGGCGCCTGTAGCACAGTGGTTACAGCACCAGCCACATACACTTAGGGTGATGGGTCTGAACCCAGCTCGGGCCAGCTAAATAACTGCAACAAAAATAGCTGAGCATTGTGGCGGGTGCGTCTAGTCCCAGCTACTTGGGAGGCTGAGGCAAGAGAATCACTTAAGCTCAAGAGTTTGAGGTTGCTGTGAGCTGTGAAGCCACAGCACTCTACCAAGAGCCACATAGTGAGACTCTGTCTCAAAAAAAAAAAGTCTGTATCTCCTGCAGTGAAGTTTCTGGGGTTCTTCTACCCATCATATGAAGAACAGCTGAGGGAAGAGGGAATGTTGAGCTTTGAGTAAAGATGATTCAGCAGGTTAGGGAGAGATGACTTCATATTGGAAGCACGGTTAGAAGAAGAAACAGCCTTGTTCTGTATGATCCCACAGGGAAAAAGGATTGCCAATGGATGTGGCACAGGGAGAATAATATTAGACAAATATAAACCAGCTGTTTTAAATGAAATTCCAAGAGTTAAGAGAAGGTTTTCAGGATAGTGAATTCATTGACTTTCCTGTCCCTGCCCTATGCAAGCATCATTGGGCTATTCTCTTGGTAAGGATGTTGTGGAGAGGATTTAAACACTGAAAGCTGAAAGTCTTTTTACTCCCCAAAGCTTCAGAAGCTTACGATTCATTTCAAACTGTTCCATTCTGTACTTTCTTTGCTTAGGTGGATACTGCTTTCAAACCATTGAAAGAATGTCTTTCTGTAAGGTACTTTCCCATTTGGATCAGACTGTCATCATTACTTTTCCCTTAAACTCTTTATACTCTCAGTGCAAAAGCTTAATGTAACCAAAATCATTGCTTAAGAAAAAACGGCAGACTTTCTAATTTACCTTGACATAGGCCACAATCTTCAAGGAAATAGTTGCCAGGTAGAGGGAGTTCATTGCAAAATCCATCAGGTTCCACCAATCATGGATGTACTCAGTAAATCCACCGTCCCACATTTCCTTAATCTCCCCCCAAATGAAACCTGAAGAATGGAGGCAAAGAGTTTATTTCTACATAGGGTCAGTCATGGTCATCATAGTAGGATTCCCCCCTCCAAGTGAATAAAAATATAATTAATAAATGAGCTAGGGTCAGTGGAGTGAAACCCTGAGAGATAGTAGTAATCATTTTATCTCTCTTCCTTTCCTATATTACCTCACAGTTTTGAATGTGCCAAGCCTGGTAGAATTTTCCTGAAGATTCCCATATGTTAGACTTTTCTGGGTACTGTCACTGGAATGCTGTTGCTATTTTGGGTGCCTGGTTACACTTTCTTCCCGTCTTGAAGTGAGAATAATCTCATCAATAAATTAATTAGATTTATATTATCCCATTGTCCTTAGTTTCCATTAGGTATGGGAAAGAAAACTTCTCAAGAGTTTTGAGATGAGCAAGCTGATCGTGGGTCAAATCACCAGATGTTGGGGTAAAGCCAGGCAGTAGGGCTTAAAATAATTTAGGATACTCCTTTCTCTTTTCTCCTCTCATTCTGTGAGGGGTGTATGGAATTTTACCTGATGACATAGATGTTTCTTTAGCCTTGGAATGTGGAAAACAGTAAAAGCTGTAGCTGTACTCAGGGCAGTGCTTATTTAGACTTTAAAGTACATGTGAATTACCTGGGGATCATGTTAAAATGCAGATCCAGGGTGGGACCTGAGATTTTATGTGTTGAACAAGCCCCCATATGATGCTAATATTCCTGATTTGGGGACCACAGTTTGAGGATGACCACTTGCAAGGTTCAGTGCAATCTAATTATGCCTGAAGACTACCGGTAGTGCTGCTTTTACCAAAATGTATGTGAACTTCCCAGGTTTCCCTCCTGATTGTGGAGTCAGTGTCCAGATAGGATGTGGCCCTGAATAAGTACTGAGATTGTGTGAAGTAGCCATGAGATGGCAGCAGATCCACGTGCCTCCTGGTTATGGAAAAGGTTGTTTGAATAAACTGATCAATGCTTGCTCTATCTACCTAGTTTACCTGAGGCCCATTCTGACTGATACTTGGCTTTCCCTCGAAGCCAACTGACACACATCTTCTCTGTCCTTGAAGATATTAGGTTAGCAGAAGTGAGCCTGGGGTCTCAGTATGAACCATGCAATATTGAGTGGTCAGGGCTTGGGAAAGAAGGAACCACATTTCTCACGCTCCCAACAAAGGACTACCCACTGCACAGTGGGAGGTGCCCTAGTTCAGAGCCACTGCTACTGCCTGTCCTAATAGTTCCTTAGGCAGGACCAGCAGGCAGTCTGGCCATGCTCCTTGTTTCTTTGACTCACCTAGAACCCAAGGCAGTATCATCCATTCCACGACAGTTGGGGGAGGCCCCTGTACATGGAGGTCTGTCCTGACGATGTGCTGAGAAGCCAGAAGAAGCATGAAGAGGAAGGTCAAATAGGATGCTGTGTGGCAGATAAACTTGATAAAGGGTTTCTTGATGAACAGCCCAAGGTTGCTCCTGGGTGAGATCAGATAGGCTATAGACAGCATGGGAAACAGGAACCCAATGGTCATGCAGGTCAGAAGCTTGACTACCCAATGTTTCCGCCGCCATCCAGGAAAGCCGTCATACCACAGGGTGGCAAGCAACTGTTGGCAGTTGGGCTGAGCAACAAACTGGGAAAAGAAGAGAACAAGTTATAGGTATCTGGAATGTCCAGGAGGAAGTCTGCCTTCATAGTACCTCTCCTTGCTGTCAGCTCTCGCAAGGGGCTGAATGGCCAGTCCCCATTAGGGGCCTCTTTTCCAGGTTCCCATGAATGAGTCCAACCCTAGAGACAGTGCTACTCGGCAAGCTATGAGACTAGATTTTTTTTTTTTTGAGACGGAGCCTCAAGCTATCCCCCTGGGTAGAGTGCCATGGCATCACAGCTCATAGCAACCTCCAACTCCTGGGCTCAAGCGAGTCTCCTGTCTCCGACTTCCAAGTAGCTGGGACCACAGGCGCCCGCCACAACACCCAGCCATTTTTTGGTTGCAGCCATCATTGTTGTTTGGTGGGCCCGGGCTGGGGATTCAAACCCACCACCTTAGGTTTACGTGGCTGGCGCCTTAGCCAATTGAGCCACAGGTGCCGAGCCCAAATTTACCTTTTAAAAGATACAATTCAATGATTTTTAGTATATTCACAAAGTTGTGCAGCCATCACTCTGATCCAATTCCATATTTCAACCCTGCAGAAGGAACCCCATACCCTCTCAGTCATTCCCCTCTCCCCTCTCCTGTCAGTCCCCGCAACACTTCTTATCTCTATGGATTTGCTTATTCTGAAATTTCAGATAAGCAGAATCATCACCTATAAGGTGGCTTCTTACTTGGCATAATGTATTCAATGTCATTCATGCTGTAGCATCTGTTGGTACTTCATTCCCTCTTATAGCTGAATATTATTTCATTGTATGGACTGTATATTTATCCATTCACAGTTGATGGACATCCATCTTTTGGCTATGATGATCAATGTTTCTGTGGATATTTGTCCTCAAGTTTTTGTGTGAACATGTCTTCAATTTTCTTTGGTATATACCTAGCGGTAGAATTGTTCCGCTGATAACTCTATCAGTGGAACAATTTTTTCTGAGATACTACCAAACTGTTTACCAAAGTGCCTGCACCATATTGCATTTTCCCCAGCAGTGTAGGAGGATTCCAATTTCCCCACATCCATGTTAATGTTTGTTATCATCTGTCTTTTTATTATACCCATAATGGTAAATGTCTCATTGTGGTTTTGATTTTCATTTCCTTAGTGACTAATGATGTTGAACACCTTTTATGTGCTTATTGGCCATTCGCTTATCTTGTTTGGAAAAATGTCTATTAAAATCCTTTTATGTTTCTTAAATAATGAATTTATTTACTTTTTTATTATTATTTTTATTACTTTTTATTATTGTGTTGTAAGAATTCTTATTTTTGTATTTATTTTTTATATTTTTGAGACAGAGCCTTAAGCTGTCCCCCTGGATAGAGTGCTGTGGCATCACAGCTTACAGCAACCTCCAACTCCTGGGCTCAAATGAGTCTCCTGCCTTCGCCTCCCAAGTAGCTGGGACCTTAGGTGTATGTGGCTGGTGCCTTAGCCACTTGAGCCACAGGCACTAAGCCAGAATTCTTTACACATTATGGAAACTAATCAGTTCCTTATCAGATAAATGGTTTGCAAATATTTTCTCCCATTATATGGATTGTCTTTCTTGATAGTGCCTTGAGTACAAAGCATTTAATTCTGATGAACTCCAATCTATCTATTTTTTTTCTTTTGTTGTTTATGCTTTAGGTGTCATATGTAAGAAACCATTGCCTAATTCAAGATCACAAAAATGTACCTCTGTATTTTCTTCTAACAATTTTGCGGTTTTGGTTCTTACATTTAGGTCTATGATCCATTTTTAGATAAGTTTTTTAGAGAATATAAGGTAGGGGTCCAAATTCATCTTTTACATGGGAATAGTTGTCCCATCAGCATTTGTTGAAGACTAGCATCCTCATCAAAAATCAGTTGAATATAAATATGTGGGTTTATTTCTAGAATCTCAATTCTGATCTAGTAATCTCTATGTTTATCTAGTGCCATAATGTTTTTATTATTATAGCTTTGTAGTAAGTTTTCAGGTCAAGAAGTATGAGTCTTTCGATATTTTTCCCCTTCTTTTTCAAGATTGTATTGGATATTCCGAGTCCTTTGCATTTCCATACGAATTCTAGAATCAGTTTGTCAGTTTCTACAACAGAGGCAGCTGGGATTTAATAAGGATTGCATTGATCTGCAGATCATTTTAGGGATTATTGCCATTTTAACAATATCAAGTCTCTTAACCCATAAACACAGAATATCTTTCCATTTATTTAGGTCTTCTTTAATTTCTTTTAACTATCTTTTGCAGTTTTCAATGTCTAAGTCTTGCACTTTTTTTTTTTTTTGAGACAGAATCTCACTATGTCCCCCTTGATAGAGTGCTGTAAAATCACAGCTCACAGCAACCTCAAAACTATTAGGCTTAAGTGATTCTCTTGCCTTAGCCTCCCATGTAGCTGGGACCACAGGCGCCTGCTACAACACCCAGTGTGGAGAACAGGCTGTGAGACTGGCAGGGCCTCCCAGCCTGGGGAACATTCAGAGAATGAACCCCCAACTGCTTCTCCTCTGTTCCTGAAACAGCCATACTCCTTTCTTCATGCTCCCTCTGCCTCGGAGCTCTTTCTTTGTCCAGTTAACTGTGCAGAGACCCTTATGATCTTTGCCTTCCTACTTCTTGTAACATGTAAATGAAGTTGTAGAAACTACTAAGTCACATAGTTCTTCCTTTGTTTTGTCAACTATGGTGAGATCCTTGTGATCTTGCCCTTCTTATTTCTTGTCATATGTTAATGAAGTTGAGTAGAAACCATTAACATGATGATTTGTCTTTATTAAAGTCATTTATATTTTCCAATTATACTATAAGACCAAAATTATGTCTTTGGTTTGTGCTATTTCCCCATAATATACTATAAAATAAAGGTGATTTTGTGCTTTGGGGCTGGCTATAGCCATCAGCTCAGTCAGCCCTCCCAATCCCATCCTTTGTTTCTGTGTCTTCTCTTATGCTGTATTTTCCTCATTCCCCACCAATTCCACTCTGGTTCACTCCCCTTCACTACTCTGGTTTGCGACAGCCCAGCTATGTATTTTCTTGTTGTTGTAGTTGTCATTGTTGTTTTTTAGCAGGCCTGGGCCAGGTTCAAACCAGCCAGCCCTGGTGTATGTGGCCAGCACCCTAACCACTGAGCATGGGCACCAAGCCTCTTGCACTTCTTTTGTTGAATTTATTCCTATGTACTTTATTCTTTCTACATTATTGTAAATATAATTGTTTTCTTAATTTTGTTTTTGGATTTTTCATTTCTAAGAAAATACGATTGATTTTTGTATATTTATTTTGTATTCTACAATCTTGCTGAACTTGTTCTGATAGTGTGTCTGTGTGTGTGTGTTTGTGTAGTCATTATGTTGCAGGAAGATGAGGCCCAATGGAGAGAAAGAGCACCCAAACACCATAGTTATAAGAGGAAGGGCTTTATTCATCAGCCGGGAGAAATGGCTACACTCCCCAACTGGCTTTGTCTTTCCCTTTTTATTGACAGTCAAAAAGTTCCACCCCACAGGTACCCTTCCCATTGGCCAGTTTGAATCAAGTGGGAGATGCTAGTCCAGCCCCTACAGAACTACAGGATTTCACAGAACTTGGAAATTTCCAAGTTCCAGGAGGTTAAGCCTATAAATTCCCAAGAGCTGAGTCACCATGGAGAGGGCCCTGCAGGTGCATTCTCATGGTCTCCCTGAGAAGACC
>CAUYQV010154826.1:0-14002 GCA_963574575.1 Galagoides demidoff | reverse complement strand
GAATCAGAAAGTTTTAAAACATTAACTGAGAAAATGACATGAAGGCTGTGTTGATCAGTTTGATGGAAGTATTTTGGATTGCATGTGAAAACCCCACACTGTACCCCAGAAGTGCATTAATGTACATAGTTACCATTCAATAAAAAAAAAATAAAAATTTAAAAAAAAAGTAAATATCTGAACAAGTTTCCCCCTGCAGGAATCACTTCGATAGATTCCCATTGCTACCACCTGCCCATAAAGCAGTCTGAGTCCATGCAGAGGCATAGAGCAGTCTGAGTCCACGCAGAGGCATATATCAGTCTGAGTCCACGCAGAGGCATAGAGCAGTCTGAGTCCACGCAGAGGCATAGAGCAGGTCTGAGTCCATGCAGAGGCATAGAGCAGTCTGAGTCCACGCAGAGGCAGAGAGCAGTCTGAGTCCACGCAGAGGCATAGAGCAGGTCTGAGTCCACGCAGAGGCAGAGAGCAGTCTGAGTCCACGCAGAGGCATATATCAGTCTGAGTCCACGCAGAGGCATAGAGCAGTCTGAGTCCACGCAGAGGCGTAGAGCAGGTCTGAGTCCATGCAGAGGCGTAGAGCAGTCTGAGTCCACGCAGAGGGATAGAGCAGTCTGAGTCCATGCAGAGGCATAGAGCAGGTCTGAGTCCATGCAGAGGGATAGAGCAGGTCTGAGTCCATGTAGAGGCATAGAGCAGTCTGAGTCCATGCAGAGGCATAGGGCAGGCAGGTCTGAGTCCATGCAGAGGGATAGAGCAGTCTGAGTCCATGCAGAGGCATAGGGCAGGTCTGAGTCCACGCAGAGGCATAGAGCAGTCTGAGTCCATGCAGAGGGATAGAGCAGGTCTGAGTCCATGCAGAGGGCTCCCAGGCGCTTTCTGTACTGGCCCCACCAGCCTCTCAGACTTCATCTTCCCCACACCTCCACACCACCCTCTGACTTGAAGTCTTAGCCATAATGGTCTCTCCTTCCTTCCTTCCTTCCTTCCTTCCTTCTTTCCCTCTTCCTTCCTTCCTTCTTTCCTTTCTTTTCCTTCTTCCCTCCCTCCTTCCTTCCCCTTCTTCTTTATTTTTCCCTTAATTTCTTCCTAAGAAGAATGCTCCTGTCTCCTCTTCCTTGGGCCTGGATTGGCCATTCTTCCCAGCAGCCTAACCAGCTGCAGTTCTCTGGACCAAATGTGACTTCTCTGGGAAGCATCCCTGTCCCTCTTTGAGTGAAGGGAGCCCCAAGGTTGCAGCGTCCACCTCATGCTTCCATGCACCTTGTGCTGACCCGCATGCTCTGCAGGACGAGGTCCTGTGTCTTTCTGATCCTTCCTCCTCCAGTGCCTCATACAGCAGGTAGCACATGACGTGTACTCAATAGATGTTTCTTGTAGGAATGAATTACTCTCAAGTGCATTGTGACATTAATAACAATTTGCCACACTAGCCGACCTGAAGTTGGAGTGCAGGCAGCCCAGACAATTCTGGGTGGAGCCAGAGTCACAGCTCTTCATTTCAGACTTTCAGTTAATACTCTGGTGAGCATGGGCAGAAGTGAGCCTGCTGCCTGCCAAGTCACCTTAATCAGATAACAAACTCCTCCAGTCTCAGTTTCCCCATCTGTAAAATGGGCATAAAAATAGCTGCCCTGTCTACTCAAACGTATCTGAGAATCTACTGAGATAATGTGAAACATATTGTGAACTCTAAACTACTCAAAAAGTAAATAGTTTTTTATTTCTTAAAAAAAAAAAAAGAAGAAGAAAGGAAAACTAATTCCAGCAGCCACAAGTCTTTGGAATATGGAGCTAGCTAGCTCTTACGTGTGCTAAGGACTGTGTCTTGTCCAACCCTTATTCCTTCCAACCTTCTCAGGCTAATGAGTTGTCTCCATGCCTGTAGAAGTGAGGAGGAAGAAAACTGGTAGGAGAACCAACTTTTTCAGCCACAACACTCACCGGAGCCCACAGTGTAACAAATGCTGTACATGGCAGGAAGCCCCCAGGTCGCCCTTGAACAGCAGTGACTGTCATAATGGTCATGCGGGATCACCACATTAGTGTCCTGGGGCTGCTGTACAAAATGGCCACAAACTAAGTGGCTCAGACCATCAGAAATGCGTCCTCCCTGGGAGCTTGAGGCCAGAAAGCTGAAATCAGGGTGTCAGCAGGGTCGGTCCCTCCTTGGAAACTCAGAGGAGAATCTGTCCCCTGCCTCTTCCAGCTCCCACCACCAACTCCTGGGTTCCTCAGCTTGTAGTTCCATCACCCGAATCTCTGTCTTCTGCTGGCGGTCTCTTTCTCTCTACCTATCTCGGTTTCTGCCCCTTATGAGGACACTGGTCATTAGATTAGAGCCCATGCTGATGTGGTACAGCTTCATCTTAACTAGTTACACTTGCAAAATCACTCCTGTACTTCTGCATAAGGTCACTCCTATGGACTGAACGGCCTCTTCCCAAAACTCATGTATTGAATCCCTAACCCCAGTGCATTGGGACATGGGGATTATGGATGTAAGTGGGATGTGGCAGATGTTATGCCTGGCAGGATGCCCCCAGGGCTGACCCTGTGGGGCCTCTTTAAAAGGAAGAGACATCACAGCACTTTCTCTTTGCCACACAAAGAAACAGTTAGAATGTGGCCTTTGGCCATCTGAGGCGCCACCACCCCTAGACCAGGCTAGTGCCCTGATCTTGGGCCTCCAGCCTCCAGAATAATGAGAAGTGAGTGTCTGCTGTTCACACCCCAGTCCATGGCATTTTGTTGACTCCCAGAGCATATGAATGTCGGGGGGCACCATTCACCCCAGCAGAGTCAGTGACTCCATTAGCTTTTTCTTCCTCTGAGACCCTGTTTAGGAAGGCAGAGAAAACAAGAAGTTGTTTAGAAAGATCTCCATTGATATTTAGAATGGAAAGCCTCATTATCTGAAAAAGGACTTCACAAGGGCTGCTTTGTTTCCCAGTAATGCAGGACGAATGAGAAATTCATGTAATAATGAGAATAATGGCTATTCTTGTTATTACAACTCAGCTGATGCGGGGTACGATTTGGTTTAGAAGCGCTTGCCTTTCGTACGTTTGCAGTTTTGCTGGTTTGGAAATGTTATTTTTGTTGGAGCCTGGTGTTGCTGCCCGGGCACACACTCATTACCCCATTCTTGTATGGACATATGGCACAGAAAGCTTCGAAAATACTGCCCAATTTGTCTAAATACCAACTCATGGCCTAATTCACCACGGTGCCCATTGTACTGGGAGAACACAGCTGTATAACCTTATCAACACTGGCCAAAGGGCGCCCACAGTTCAAATGCTAATCTGAAGCCCGCATTGGCCTTGGCACATGGCGGCTGCACATTTGGAATGAGCAGGTTGGTGAGGGAATTTGAAAGGGTTGGAGAACAGAAGGTGGGAAGAGAGAATGCCTATATTTCTGACCTCTGCATAAACTCAGAATTTGTAGCCAACTTTCTCACGCCAGAAATTGTCAAAGGAGTATTTTTTTTCTGTAATCTTTTCTTCCCTATTCCCAGCTGGTTCCCATAGGCAGAGGATTCAGAAAACCATTGTGCTAACATTTCCTCCTGGGCGGGGATGACGCCCCCGTCTTCCTCCCACGCATCTGGAGAACAGGAGCAGAGAACTCAAGTCTGTGACGGTCCACTCTCCTCCCTGCCCCAGCTGAAGGGGGAGGCTGGGAGAATTTAAACCATTTAATATTAAATGATTTCTAATAGTCTGTGACAAAACAGTGCAGTAATGTAGAAAGACAGCCTCTCATTAGGAATTCATTCATTCAGGCAGTGAGCGTTAATTGAGCAGTTGCTGTGGGCCAGTTACTGTGCTCCAAGAGAAAAAGAGGTAAGCCATAATCCCAGCCCTGAAAGAGCTCACAGTCATGAGGGGGACACAGGACTTTGCTTTTACTACCTCTGAGACCTGGGCCAAGTTGCTTAACTTTCTAGGTCTCAGTTTTCTTATCTGTACAACAAAGGTATCAATAATAAAACTAGAATAGAATTGGTCTGAAAAATAAGTGGATTAAAATTAAAATAGTGTGTAGAACAGGGCATGCGTGTAGGGTATGGCGTCATGATGAATCCCCGTTTAATGTGTAGCTTGTGTTCAGGCAAGGATGCTTACAGAGGAAAGCGGGGGGCGGGGGGGGCACTAAGGAGGGGAGCTGCGGTGGAGCACGGCGTCATAGCAGGAGGCGAGCTGGGCACAGGGCACCTGGGAAGAGGCCTCAGGCTGACCCCACACCTTTGGGAGACCTGAACTCCTCCACTCCAAACTGATCTTGGCCCAGAATTGTCTGGAGGCAGCAGGGGCCCTGACCTTGAAATCCCTTCTACTGTTAAAAGGTGTAACCCTGAGCAGGTGGTAGCTGATGTTCCAAGGTCACTCTCCAGCTCAAATGGCCAGCAGTGAGGCCTAGTTGCACTCCTGTCTGGCCCAGGAGGGCTGTGTGCGGGGTGGGATGTGGGTGACATGTGCAGCAAGAACCTGGGGACAAGGGCTTTCCCTCAGATGTCGCTCTTTGTGACAGGTGCTATCTCAGGCTGAGGAACAAAAGGATTTGTTTTGTCTCATTTCCTTCCAAGATGCTTCCCAGTCAGGGAAGAGTGGGGCTAGTGAGCACAGCACCGTGGTGTCTTGACAGCACCTGTCCCACATGGCCCAGGTGCCTCTCGTGGGTCATGACCTCCTCAGATGGGAGCCTCTGAAGGGCAGGGCTGTGTTCACCAGGAGTCGAAGCTCTGAGTCTCACAGGGCATGTAGCATGTGGCTGGTGTTTAGGTACTGGCATTTGGAGCCCCAATGCCAGATTCTGCGGGCCCAGGGGGCACCCTGGCACTTGGGAGGTAACTCCCCCTCCCAGGCAGAGCTGGATGGGTTCTCCCCTCAGGGCTTAGCTCCTCCCGGGCAGACTCTGCCCTCAGGTACTGCAGGGTTCAAGGGTCTGGGGCCAGGAGGGGAAGGCGGCCTGGCTGTGAGCCAGCCCTGAGTGTTAGCCGGCCCTGGCTGTGAGCGGGCCCTGAGTGTTAGCCGGCCTTGAGTGTTAGCCGGCCCTGAGTGTTAGCCGGCCCTGGGTGTGAGCTGGCCCTGAGTGTTAGCCGGCCCTGAGTGTTAGCCAGCCCTGGCTGTGAGCAGGCCCTGAGTGTTAGCTGGCCCTGAGTATTAGCCGGCCCTGGCTGTGAGCGGGCCTTGAGTGTTAGCCGGCCCTGGGTGTGAGCGGGCCCTGAGTGTTAGCTGGCCCTGAGTGTTAGCTGGCCCTGGCTATGAGCTGGCCCCACCATGAGAAGGACTTGCTCTGGGGGCTGAAAGGTCTAAGGAGCAGCCTAAGAAGCCGCAGAGAAGAGACTGCTGCTCCCACCCCCAGCGCAGCCCAATCTGTTTCCACAGAATATGCAGCTTTCTCATCTCTGCCTCCTCACCTGCTATGACATCTCTGACACAGCACGACTTCTGGGGACGCTGGTCCACATTCCAGAAGACATGGTGAGAACACCTGTGTTGACTGCGGAGAGAGGGTGGCCCTGGTCCCAGGCCAGCCCTGCCACCACCTTCCTGTGTGTTGAGAGTTTGGGGGTCACTCATGTCACACCTGTTGAAAGGAAGACCCACCTTGATGGTGGGTGAGGCAGCTTCAGCTCTCTGCAAAGTACGGCATCTCCCTAAAGGAGTCGGAGTCTGCTGGGAAATTCCTGCCGGCCTTCTCTGAGTTTCTCTGCCATTTTCTTCCTCAGGCTTTGAACCCAGGACTCTAATATGTAAATCCTCCCTTTTCTTGCCATCTCACAGACTTGCTTATCAGATTCGACCTTAATTGCAGCTAAGAAGAGCCATAACAAGTTCTGCATTCAGTTTCTGCCTCCATAATACCTGGTAGTTTTTCAAATGCAAAATTCAAACAGCGTTCAGAGGTCCAGGCGGCCAAAGCACGCGTCCTGTGTTACCCACTATGTTCTCTGTATCTACTCAGTGATCAGGTTTTAAAAATTGATTGCAGTTTCTGTGGACTTCAGTAAAAGCTGAAGATTGCATAAAATTGGGATGTTTTGTATTTAGTTGCTAAGGAAAGTTCGCCTTAACTGACTAGCGTAATTACAAACAGATCTTTGCGTTACTTCTCTTTCAAAGATTGTTTAACTCTTTATAACTTCATTCAGGCTTAAGCCCTAAGCAGAAATATGTGGTACAAACAGCAATATCCTCTTGTAAAATGAGCTCTCTTCACTGTGACCCATCCTTGGAGGAAGGGACAGTTTGCATGACACACAGCCTTCTCTGACCTGAAATGGGGAAAATCTTCTGCTACTGTGATGTCTGTGATGTGGAAGTTTTCACTAATTTGCATAAGTAAGAATGGATCTTCCCAGTTCCTGTTTGAACTAACCTTTCCTTAATTTGAATGGGAAAGTTGGAAGAGGCCTATTTCATGCCTTCAAAGCCTTTTGCATCCAACTTACAGTTCTTATACCTTTCGGAACATGTAATACAATCATTAAAGGTAGAAAGCTGGTAAATTGAGGTTAATAGTTATTTCTCTCCAGCTTAACTAATTCCTTAGTCAGTACGGACTTCTCTTAGCCTTAGCTACAATTCTTAGATATACAAGCCTTCAACTTCTCCTTCATTCTCATCACGAAGTCACTGTCCGGTTCTCCACGCCTATCTGTGAAAGGATGTAGCGTCTTCCTCTAGGGCAGAGAGAGCTGGTTCCCAGTGGTTGTGAGGAAGGAACATCTCAGTCCCCCAGACGTGTGGGTCCTTCCTCCCACCCTCTCCTCTCAGATCTCTCTAGACCTGACTACAAGGTCTTCCCCCTCCTGGTCCCCAAAGCCATCTTCTCCCTCCCTTCTGCAACAGTCCAGCCAGGCCCCCACCCCACCGCCCGGCTCCTATTTGAATGAGATGTACTTGGGTGTTCTCGTCAACCTCACTTCCCCACAAAGTTCTCACCCCATCACCCCTCAGCTTTATTCCATCACCTGTAGTTTCTTTTCCTTCTATCCCAGCCACAAACTATCTTGACTTTTATTGGAAGCAATCAAGAGCCTCCTACTTCCCTGCCTAGGAGCTGCCCACCTCTGGAGTTAGTCCCCCGGCCTCACCTTGTGGATCTGGGCAGCGCCTCTGCGTCCCCTGTGTTCCCATCTGCTTGCTGTGGCCAAGGAAGCTGGGGAACCTCTATTTGTCTTATTCCGTGACGTGGGAGTTTCTAATACCTGTGCTTTTTATTGTGCCTTTTCCTTCACTGTTTCTTACTAGATTATGTCGGGCTCTTTGTGGCTCCTTTTACCATCCGGTGAGCACCTTCAGGCCGGTCTTGTTCCTTTGGTCAGGCAAGTGTGAGGAAGAGAAAGCTGCTGTTGTCTTCCCTTCACTACGATCCACTCAAAGGACATTCCTGTAGCTCGTCGGTGATCAGCCTCTTAAGTCCATGACTTCATACATATTCTAAAATTCACCATATTGGCAATGTTAAACTCAAAGTGAAAGTCCGAGTCATCCCATTCCTAATTGCCGTGTTTCTTATTATACAAGATACACATGTGAAGAATGAGCTGCTTGAGGAAAAGTCGTGTTTTCATTCTACAAAGGCTGACTACTCAGGGGCAGTGGGCCAAGCCGTGTGCTGAGTACCAGGGACGCAAAGGTAAACCAAGAGCTCTGAGGAAGGCTCGGCAGATGTGCCTGTGACCGGTGACTGCAATGCAGCGTGTCACTCTCACCCTGGAGGCATGGACAACGAGGGTTGCTGGAAGATGACCGGCGTGCTCAGAGGGGTTGAGAAGTGACATTCAGTGGAGGCAGCACTGGAGCTGGGATCCCTTGGGCCAGCGGGAGCAGACTGGACATACAGGTGAATAAGGGCATCAAGGGCGGGAGAAGAGACATGCAGACACTCAAATTGTATCAATTCAGTAAACTAACATCCCGAAACAAGGCTTTCCCCAAGACGTCCCTACGTAGCGGCTGCTGAGATAACTACCGATAGGCTCAGTTTGGTTCACACTGAGATCAGATCACTCAGATCACTGTCCCTGAGTCTGCTTCTGTCCACATTCCTGAAAATCGCACTTAATAAACGGTAGACTCTCAGAACTCCAGGCTGCTCATCCTGTCACTTTACTTGCATTATCTATACCTCCCTTACCGGGTATTCATTATATTTATATTTTCAATACTTGATATTCCAGATCCTATCCAGAGAAAGAAGCTAAAACCTTTATGTGCTATTTATAGAGAGATGGAGGCCTGACTTTGTCCCTTGCACGTAGTTTTGCAATTTGCACGGTCATTGTTTAAATATTTCAACATATTTCTCAATGAGGATCCTGAAGGGACTTACGGAAGTTGGTCTCTCTGGCCCAGACCCTAACTAACCACCCTTGCTTGCCAGTCAGGGAGCCGTGTCACTGAACCTTTGGAATCTCATTCTGTCAACCATGCTATGAGGACAATCACAGAACCTGTTCCACGGTGGCTTTTGGGAGTACAACATGAGTTTATTTATATGAAGCTCTTTAAATTGTGCCTGAAACCTAGAATGTTCCCAATAAATAGAGTCTATTATTTTTATTTTCTTCATTAAAACAGACACTGTAGATTTACTTTTTTAAGAGTAAAATGTTTCATATTAAGCAGCCAGACTTGTATGGACAGGGAGTTATTACAAACTCTAAACCAGCCAGTGTCGATGCCCAAGGGACGTTCAGGGCCCAGCCACCCACATGAGGACTGTGTGACACGGAGGTGCTTGGCACAGGGTTTTGGTTTAACGCACACCACCCCTGACCCCCTCTTACTCTCGGCAGTGAGGGGCCCAGCCTGGTGCTGCTGCTGGGCTGGCTTCTTCCTTCCAGTGCTACCCAGCTGGCTGACGCTGTTGGGGCGGCCTGCAGCTCAGCCTCATTGCCGCACTAACCACCCAGAGCCAGACTCGATGGGTTTCGGGACTCGGTCCCACAGGCACCCTCCCTTAGACTCCAGTCACATGCGGTGCCGAGTCACCCAGGCTCTGCCCAGCCAATTCTCAATCCAGTTTCTCACGACCCCTCCCTGGGTTTGATGGTTTGCTAGAGTGACTTGGATTGCTCAGAAGTAGCTTCACTAACATATGCCGGTTTATTATGAAGGAAACAGCCCAGAAACTGGCGAATGGAAAAGCTGCACAGGGAGAGGTGCAGGGCGGCCTGGAGCGTCCAGTCCCAGGTGGTGCCTTCCCTGAACGCTGCTGGGCTCCTGCTTCCCACCTGGGAGCTCCCTGAGCCCCGGCATCAGGGTTTCTCTGGAGATTCCGTTGACCTTGGTGGTGGATTCAGCTTCCTGTCCTGAAGCCCCCTCCTCCCTCCAGAGTCATCCCAGCAGCACATCTGGGAGGATAAACAGCAAGGGTTTCAGGGGCTCCGTGCCAGGAACCAGGGACAAAGACCAAAGATTGTATTTTTTCCTGTATCACTTTAGCCCTGTAACTGTGGCCCCAATCAAGGCTGATGTGACACAGGGGGACACAGGTCAGGACCCTGGGGGGGTCCTGGCAGAGACAGCTTAGCCTTTCACCCTGGAGGAGCCCTGTCACTGGGGCGGAGTCTGCATCTCTCTGGCCACCTGCCAACTGTGGAGTAAACTCAACCCTGCCCAGCGTGACTCCATGGTCCTGTCCTGGGTACCTCCCGCACACGCGCACCACACGTTAGTCACAGACAAGCTGTTCTAACCTCCTGACAAAGCTCAGCCCCATGGCGGTGGCCACCCTGACTCAAACAGGAGGACAGAGCGATTCCGAGGGTCCTGGTGAGGCTGCCCTGCTGGGGGTGACAGACCTTCCAGTGCTGAGACACAGTGGCATCGCCCACAAGCCACCTTTGGGGAGGTGCACGTTTTCTCCCCAGACGCCCTCCACATTGCTCCCCAGTCAGGTGTCCTCAGAGACTGTCTTCACCAGCTCTTCCAGAGTCTGTCCCCTTTCTGGGTTCCTCTGAGCGCTAAGTGCTGAGTGCCCCTGATTGCAGAGTGGCAGGAATTACTGGTGGCCTCCTCAGTCACCAGAGTGCTTCTGGGATGTGGGTGCCTTCTTCCACCCTTCACATGATCTACCAGGAGAGTAACCCCTGGGGCCACCAGGGCACCAGATTCCACAGCAGACCACAGTGGGCTCTTCCTGGCCGGCCCGCACTCTGGTGCCCGCGGCCGTGTAGCGCTCACCATCTGTCTGCTGAGGCCCTGCAAACATCCCCTTCATCGGCGCTTTCATCTGGCTGAGTTTCCTGAAGCGTTTCCTAATTCCAAGTCCAGTGGAGGCCTTTTATTCCCTTCCAGACTCGCCCGATGCCCAGCAGTCTCCTGTCTGCACGTGGACCTGCTCCTGACCAACTAGGCTCCATCACGCAAAGGCCACCGGACGGGAAGTTTCCTTTTCCTCAGAGTTTGTTTTCTGGTACCAGGTTCTGAGTCTGTTTGGCAAATTGCAGCTTTTCTCTGTATCCTAAGATTTCTGCAAATGTTCAAAAGATGTGGAGTAAAAGTTAATTTTTATTCATTCATTCATTTTCCAGAACATGCTAGAAGAGCTAGAGGTTATGAACACTGAAACTCCACCTGGGCTTCCTCAGCCACCTCCAAGCTTATGCAGGAGGGCATGGTGGTGGTTACTGCATGGGTAACAAACACCGGTCAGTCAGAGCTAGAAGCTGGAAATAATCATTTAGAAGAAGTCCCAGTGTGGTGATGCCTGGCCATCACCGCCCTGGCAGCCGGTCATCAGTAACTAACATGAATTTCCTGCCAATACTGCCTGGGGGCTTCCTAGAAGTCACTTTTCATGTGGGTGACAACCGACCTCTGTGGTTTGGGGTCTGCCGAGGGTCTCCACACCTGTCCTAGATGCTGCTAAGGACCAGGCCGTGCTCACTTTACCTCTGTCCGCAGCCTGGAAGAGCATGACCCACGTTCCTGTCTGCACCCACCGACATGAATCCATGGAATTCCACTTAGGATGTTCTTAGACCACTAATTGAATTTTTTCCTCTGTTCCTAAAAGCATTTGAAGCAACTTCCTCCAAAGATGGGAGTCAAGTGAAGATAAAGGTGATGCAAGGGGAGAAAAACAGAGCTGAGGAAAAGAGGAGGAAGCCACACACTGTCAATATTGGCTTGTCTGGGCTTTGCTTTAAGTCAAAGACGCCTTACAAAAACCCATCACTGTAAAAAGCAAATGCAATTTGATGTAAAGTTGTCCAGAAGGTGGCCGTGATGCCTTTCAGGGTGATTCCATGATGCCGAATGTGAGAAATGGCTTTTCAAATTTTTTGCCAAAACAGTTTTGGCTCCTCAGATGGAGTGTTTTCTTTCTGATCTGTGTGCCATGCAAAGTCACGTGTGAGTATATGTCTGCAAGTCACACGTGTCTGTGTGTGTGTGTGTGTGTATTTTCTCCCCGGCAGCCGGGAAGCTCAGTGCTAACTCAGCACGTGTTTGTGGACACACTGTGCGCAGCCCTTAGCACTCCCTGCATCTTCCCTCCTTGCTATAGTCTCATTTGATGAAAGGACACATTCACGGCGTGTTTTCGAAATGCTTTGGGGAGCATATAACAAAATAACTGACTTAAACACAAACATTTAGTTATGTCATGGGAAATAAGAAGGGACAGAGCTGGTACCAGGGTTGGTTCTGAGGGTCAGCAATTTGACTCAGGTGGTTCCTGTTTCCTCCTCCTCCCTCCCGAGGGGTCAGGAGTGTCTCCTCAGAAGGTCACAGCTGTGTGTCTTCAAATGGTATAGAACAGCTCTGCATGAAAAGGGGAGGGCTGGAGCAGGAGTCCTCAAACTTTTTAAACAGGGGCCAGGTCACTGGTACTCAGACCATTGGAGGGCCAGACTGCAGGCCCTGGGACGAGTCAGCTGCTAAGCAGGACAGGCAGCGGCAGCAAAAACACCCGGTGGGCCGGGAAAATGTCCTAGATGGGCTGCATGTGGCCCACGGGCCATAGTTTGAGGACCCCTGGGCTGGGGCCACAGAGCCTTCCTTCATAATGCCTCACTCCACTAGCGGGGAGCTTTCCCCAAAGTCCTTCTGACATCCATGGACCAAAACCCTATCATACCATATGAATGGATGAAAAAGAGAAATAGATTCCATGACTGCCTTGGTGCAGTCACAACTCACTCCCTGGGCTGAAGAGTGGCCATCTGAAAGGAAAATAAGAATACACTCCACAGAGGGGGTGAAAAAAACAATAGCAGTAATCTCAATTATTAAAATGCGGATAGCAATTTTCACAAGCTAGAAGTAATTATAAACTTCTGCATTTACCAATTCACCCAATTCTTTCGACAACTCTCTAAAGCTGTTATTTAAATCCCAAGTTTAGGGATCAGGAAACAGACAGAGAAAGGTTAAACCACCTGTCCAGGAGGGATTGAGCTGGAGCTGAACTGACCCCAGGCCACCCTGCGCCACTAGGTCGCTCTGTATAACTTGAACTTTCACAGAAATGCAGGTTCTTAGAGTCTGGCTTTCAAGAGACGGCTAGACAATGCATAATTTGAGATTATTGCGTAAGACTTTTAAATGACAGTATCTACCACAATTAGGAGAGAGATGGGCCTTCAGAGAGGACTAGCCTGAGCGACTTAATTCCATCATCATGTAGATGAGAAAACCCCTCCAGTCTTGGAGGCAACTCACACACATCTAGTAAACTGGCTGAAGTGGGATTAGAAGCCAGGTTCCTGTGCACTAACTAACCAATCAGAATATCTTTACTAACCTGTTCCTTTCATCTCTACTTATACCCAGTGACAGTCTGCATGGGCAAAGCCCCGCACCACACCATGTGTAACCGCAGGTCACTGTGTGCATCACACAGCACATGCCCAGGAAAGACACGCAGAGGGCTCTCTGGTGCCATCACCCTGGACGCCGTCTCATACTGGCCACACTCACAGCAGCAACACAGTGACCACCAAAAGCAAACGAAAATCACTGGGCTCCACTCCTGTGCTAATCACAACCTCTTTGAGACTCAGTTTTTAATTCGTAAAACAGGATTGATGTATCTTATAAGACTTGTGACGTGCATAAAAGCATTCTTTTAAACTACAGAGCAAGTCTTATTTTCCTTATTTTTATTGCTTATTACACAATTAAAGGATTTGGAAATTCATGAAGTATGTTCTGAATCAACATATAAATTTTTGGATTGTATTAACTGAATACAGTTGATCAAATGCTGTGTATTAGAAGCATTTCCCAAGGGCAGTGGTGATGAAGGGGCATCAGAGCTGACAACGTTCTGACCAGTGTACGTCCCCAGCACGGGACATTGGGCTCATTGGCTCCAGGTGTCATCAGGTCCCCCACGGGTGATGATGCCGTAGAGTCTACAGAGTACACGGCTTCTGGAAAGGGTGTCCCCATAGCTGGGTACAGGACGTTGCATCTCCTATAAAGCTTCAGAAGCTGAGTGGAAACAGTTGTAGGGCTTGTTTGGACAGGGTCATATAATACTTCAAACTTCATTCAAAATCTTCTTATTCTAGTTCAGCAGCAAAGCTAGATACAGTCAGGACAGCACTGCAGCAGAAGAAGACAGAACATGGCTAGTCTCAACGACAACAACGTTAGGTGGAAGTCACCGAGAACCAGGCGCCAGGCCCTGCGTTAGCTGCACTCTCCAGTGATCTGTCCCTTCTGAGAGAAGGATGAAACAGACAGTTCCTGCCCCTTGGCGCTTTCTCTAGACCATGGGAATTTAATTCAATTCACTTTTTCATTAATTTGTTCAAACCATAATTTTGAAGGTATATTATGTGCCAGAGATCATGTTAGTAATGTCCCCAAAGTGTAAAATGTGGCTTTATTTTTTTTTTTTTTTAATTTTATTGAATGGTAACTATGTACATTAATGCACTTCTGGGGTACAGTGTGGGGTTTTCGCATGCAATCCGAAATACTTCCATCAAACTGATCAACACAGCCTTCATGTCATTTTCTCAGTT
>CAUYQV010154825.1:0-29027 GCA_963574575.1 Galagoides demidoff | reverse complement strand
GCCTCCGCCTCCCAAGTAGCTGGGACCACAGGTGCCCGCCACAACGCCCGGCCATTTTTTGGTTGCAGCCATCATTGTTGTTTGGCGGGCCCGGGCTGGGGATTCGAACCCGCCACCTTAGGTGTATGTGGCTGGTGCCTTAGCCGATTGAGCCACAGGTGCCAAGCCAGCAATAGTTGACTTTTAATGTAAATTATAAATTTATATATGTGCAGGGACTGGCTTTCATTCTTCCATAAAGTTTTAATCATTTACAAGAACTGTATTATCAAACAACAAAGATCCAATAACAAGCAAAATATATGAAAAGAAATAAATAAAGGAAGCTAATATCACAGAAAGGAAGAGAGAAAATATGTAATGAGTATAGGGGAAGAATTTGTAAAGAGATGTTTTTAGGTATATTGACAAGAGTAGGAGATTTGAGGAAATTCCACTAAGATGTCCTTAATCTCCTTCGGAGCTTATAAAAAGGTTAATTTGCTTACATAAAGATTCTAGATGTTGGAACTGGGGCCTTGAAGAGGTTGGCAAGCATTTGAAATAGCTGTAATGGGAAATGGTGCTAGGAAGGCAGCTGAAATTGAGAACTGTAAAAATATAGTGTCACCATTGCTCACATTTATGTGATTTCCTCCAGCAGCCCCCAGCATCTCAGAAGCTGCAATACAGAGGACAGATGTTTGAATTAAATCAAGTTTCTGAATTACAGTATAACATGGATCACGCTCTGGGAGGCCATGGTGTACTAACAAGATGGAAATTTTTCCTCCTAACTTAAGCCATGACACAAGTAGACAAAATGTATGAAACACAATTTTCATACATTGCCTACAAGCAACCCCAAACAGTAATCCCTGGAAAAAAGAAAGAAATGAGGTGTGACCTACAGTTGTCCATGGTAATTTCTCCCAGAAACTTTCCAGACTTTAGTGCAAGGGGAAACCCTTCAAAGATCAGAGACTTGGCTGAATAGAGGAGACAGTGTTGGGAGTTTAAGGAAGGCCAAGACGCCTAGAATTTATGGTGAAAAGAAAATCCCATAATTTAGAGAAGCTGTACAGAGATAGCTAAGAGATCATCACAGGTTTTGACTAAGAACTGATCTACACATATATGATGAGAAAATAATTATCAGAAAAGAAAGAAATATAAGAAAGAAAATGAATAAGTACAATAATTCCTGGAGTTAATAATAAAATTGGGAAGAATCTGTGTTTTGATAAACCAAAGTAGAAATATTTCCACAAATAAGAGAAATCATGTAGAATCTGCAAGGATATTTCCTTTAGTAGTGAGGCTCTGAACATGTCCTATAAGAGCTTAAAAATAGACTCAAAAGAAACAAACTGATTCCAAGTAACCTCACTGTGTCCTAGAACAAAGCCCCCAAATATTTAAAGAAATATAAATTAAAACATTTGCAATGCCTAGTATCTAAAAAATAAAACACTATCCATGCGAAGAAGCAGGGAAATAGAGCTCAAAACCAAGAGATAAATTAAGCAATATAAATAGGCACAGAAATGGCAGATTGAGAGAATCATCAGATACAATTTAACACTATCAAATAGCATTAAATCCACTATCACAAATATACTCCATATGTTTAAAAAAGCAGATGAAATCATGAACATGATAAGAATAGTAATGGGATATATGAAAAGCTGCTAGAGTGAAAAACACAGTAATATGAAGTTTAAAATTCAGTGACTATAATTAAGAGTAGATTAGACACTGCATAGGAAATGATTAGTGAATTCCAAGTCATGGGAATAGAAACTCCAAAATGAGGCTCAGAGAAAAACACCACTGAAAAAATGAACAGGAAATTAAAAAAAAGAACAACAGAGACCTCTTGAACCAAATGATTAATATAAAGTAATTAAAACCTCAGAAGGAAAAGCAAAGAAGACAGAAAAAAGGGAAGAAATAATCATAGAATATTTTCAAAATTTGATGGAAATTAAAAACTTAAAGATCCAAAAATTCAATAAATTTTAAGCAAAATAAAGATGAAGAAAACTACACCAAAATATGAGGTACATAGAAAGTCTGTGTGTAATTTAAAATAGTTTAACATAGTAAAATTACACACAAACTTTATGGACACCTGTATATCATAATCAAACTTCAGAGAAACACTGATAAAGAAAACCACCTGGCAAGCACCTAGGGATGGGGGAGACATATTATTTACAGAAGAATGAAAGAAGGACCTCAGAATTTACACCAGAAACTATACAAGCCTGAAGACAATTGACTAAGAATGTTCTGGTATGAAGGACCAAATCCTATCAACCTAGAATTCTATACCCATCAAAAATGTCTTTCAAAAATGAAAGTAAGATTTGTGGCTGCCATCCTAAATGTAGAAAACTCAAAGACATGCCAACCAACAAAAATAAGAAGCAATAAAAAGCTATTATTTATTAACACAAAGCAAGAAAAAGGCCAATTAATTTTTTGTTTACACAGATCTGAGAGCTGAGGTCACAGGATAATGACTTATTCTAAAGGTTAAGAAAAGATAAATTCTTCCAAAAAAACAAAAACCAGGATGCAAGACTTACTTACCTAGGGAACATACTAGGGGCCATACAAGCTGACAAGAAAAATTAAGCTAAGAGTTTTAACAAAATGCTAAATGCTGAGTGTGGGCTATTATGAGAGTCAAGAACCCATAGGAGCCATAAACACAGGAAAAGGCAATGTCACTGGCAGGCGCTTTTATTCTCCATGAACTTCACACCAGGTACTCAAAGATTAAGAACAGGGAGAGTAACTGGAAGAGGCCTTCATTGTGGAGCTGTAGGGAAAAGGATCAGGAGCTGCCATGATAGTGGCCCAAAGCCTGCCTGACCCTTTCTTCTGTTCTTCTCTACATACACAAAAACATTTTTTAAGGCACTGAGAGAAGAGCATGAGGCACCATGAGGATGTGTGTAAAGATCTATGAAAAGTAGAAAAAAGAAACAGGAAAAAAAAAAAAGAAAGAAAGAAAGAAAGAAAATCCTACTCCTGTGGTAAAGGCAGGAAAATACCCTGGACACAAGTCATCCTGAAAACTAAGAAGGAGGAGGAACAGGAACTGAGAAGGTCCCAACCCAACATATGTGCATGAGATAGAGGCTGAACCAGGACTTGAGAGGATGCTTCCCTATCTACCATCACCTGGTTGGCCAATAGCCCCAATGTAGCAGAAGGCCCGGTGAGGAAATATTGGAGTTTATTGGGTTTGCAAGTTTGAAGGGCCCTCCTTGGTGAGTGCAGCTTCAATAGAGTAGTAGAGGCAAAAAAAAAAAACAAAAACTAAACAAAACCCCCCCAAAACAAAGCATATTTCAATGGATGACAGAAGTCAATGGAGAGTGAAGGTAAAATAATGATCTTAGATGGCTCTTTGAGGAAGCTTAGTGTAAAAGAATTTATATAGGGAATAATACCCTATGGTAAAGGGTGTATATCCTCAACCCAGCATGACAACCAAAGGTGTGAAGTTCAAAGGGAAGTAGTTAGAAATGCTCTTACAAATCCTCTTGTTCTGCCCTTGAAAAATTATAGTATCATTTTGAGGTATGTGCAAAAAGTCACAATAAATCTTATTCATCCCTCCACAGGATCAGGGTCTCTGCCTTAATTTCCATGTGTTTAAGTAATGTATTGTGATTTTAGAAGATGCAAACCTTGTGACACAAACTAAAAGTAATGGCAAGAAAGTCATTTATTTCTACATATTTCGCATTACACATTTCTACCCTATTTTAAGAAAACTTCAATGAAAAGTTAATCTTCAGAGTTAGTCTTATGAAAAGCTGTATAAAAAAACAAAATTTGTGGCCAGTGCCTTCTGCATGATCTTCCCATGTACCTCTCATTTCTCACCCAGTAAGATGCCCAGTGCCATTGCATGTGCTCTGGCTACCCATCATTCCTTTGAAACAGGCCTGGCCCTCCCAAGTATAATTCTAAGTCATAGTTCTTCATATTTCCTCCTATCAAAATTTACCTCAGTCTCTTCTTGACTCTGAAAAGCCTTATTGTAAAATTGTATTAATAACACAGGAAGGAAAGCTGATTAACTTTATTTATATAAACAGGTTAATGATCAATAAAAGTCAATGTTTTGCCCTTCCTCAAAGCATATACAACTTATTCAAGGTTAATTTTTTAGATGAGTGGAATTATCTCTCATAAAGGCAAAAAGTTATAAAGAGAAAAGTTTTCTCTTTTCAAGGATTTTAAAGACTTAGAAATTATGAGAATTTCTCAAGGAAATAAAACTCCTGGGTAGAAAGGCAGAAGACAGAAAATATTAGTGGATATTCTCTAGGCCCAGCTAAATTGTTGATTTACTATAGAGGAAGCTGATTTTGTTTTTGGTGGTGGTGGAGTATGTGTGTGTGCGCTGTGTTTGCTTCTTTTTTTTTTTTTTTTATTACTAAGAAGGTTGTTTTGCAGAGATCTCAGGAAAATTAAAAAAGTATAAGTTTTCTTTAAAACACTAATAATGTTTTCACATTAAATAGCAACATATATAATTTTTTTCATCTGACTTAGTGCCATAATGAGAACAAGTTGGAAAAATTTCCCTTTGGCTTAAAGTTAGAGCACATACTAACAATAAATGTTTAACACTTAGGGATTTCTAAGAGACGCCTTAGAGTTATTCACAATGCATCTGTGTGGGATGAATTCCCAAATAAAACTAACTAAATGAAATGTGTTCTTTTAATTCCAGAAATGGGACAAAAAGACTCATGAGTGTTGTGCGTCTTTGTTGAGGCCTAGCGACCTGGGAGAGCATGGTGGGGGCCTGCAGGCAAGGTGTAACAGCCTGTTACATGGAACCCTGATGGTGCAGTCAGTCAGCCTGCCAGATAAATGTTGAGATGGCCCATCTGTGCAGGGGACATGACTCAAAGGTTGATGTGAGTGAAGGAACACTCCATCGTAATGGGGAGGGGGGGAGGTGTGCCTCCAAAACCACAGGAAAACAGAGTCATTAAGCCTGTTTCCCAGAAACTTAATTGAGTACATGGAAGAAAAAATGTTTTACTCCCCTGTTTATCCTGACCTTTAACTTTGACCATAGAAGTCAGATAATGTAGGGTTGTTTTAGGTCTTTAGAGAGAAGTAGCCTGAGGCTAGTCTTAAGATGTTTATCTTACTTTCCCAGACTTCCTGTCTTTTCTATAGTTTAAGATAAGAATAGAGAGTGTTAGGATTATTGATCAATGTGGTGTACATGATTACTTTACCATAAAAGATGTCGAGAATAAAGACATTTTGCTACTGCCACCACCCAGAGTAGTAGTCATTTCTTGCTTTCATACAATTCTAGGCGCCAGCTTGCACCCATGGCTAACCTGCCGTTCTCTCCCTGAGAGAAATCACCACCCAACACATCTGATAATGTTCAGAAGGAATATTTTCCTTTTTAACATGTAAAGTTTATGCTGAACATTTCAAAAAGATTTTTTATTTACTATTTATTTACTATTTTTTATTTACTATTTACTATTATCTACCAGTGTAGCTAGAAGGAACATAAGAAGTCTTGGAATCATCCACGCCCACCTTCAATAAATACCACTCCAGGTGGAATGAAACCTATCCAAGACTGATAGGGAAAAAATAGGGAACAAAGGTAGGGTTGTAGGGCCCTCCACCACCAAGGACTAAGCTATTTTTTTCAGATACTGTTTTTTACTGTTTTACCACAAACAGAACTAAGAAAACTGCTCCTTTAAGAAACCAGACAAATTCCGTATCTCCCTTTTCCTCTGTCTAGTTTTCTGTTTTTTAACTTTGAATAGTTCTCATTATTTCTAATATAATATATAGCACTATGTTCTTCACTGTGGGGAATCTGAAGGAACAAGAGACCCGTTTCTTGCCTTTAGAGCAACAACATAGGTTATTGGCCCAGGGGGCCCAACTCTGTCCTTGTTATCTTGATAATGATGGCCAAGTTAGTTAACCTTTCTTGACCTTATTTTTCCCTTACTAGAATAAAAATGCTGAACTAAAAAACCTAACTATTCCTCCCAGCTGCAACACACTACAATTCTTCTATTCTTTTCTATTTCTAAACCTTGGTTTCCTTAACTTAGCACTTTAAGCCCCTTCTCAAATCCTATGTGGAATATGGAAATACTCAGGCATAAATTGATATTCAACAGAGTTGAAACTTGGTCATGATAAGATAGTAAATTTGTTCTGCCCTGTCTCATCTATTTATAGTTGACCACTGTCTTCTATGTGCACCTGGTCTGTAATTTAAGCTTTGGAGTTTGAATATGTATGTTTGCTATAAAATCTATAATTGTTCCTTTCTGTCAGCTGTTTTGTGTTATATTTTCTTCAAAAAAACTCTTCACTCTACATGGTAGTGCTGAGTGAGAGCTGACAAGAAAATTCTTCTTAAATCAATAATCTGAGCTTCCACCTTGAGAAACCAGGAAAAATCAAACTAAACCCAAAGCAATTAGCATGAAGAAATAATAAAGATGACAGAAGAAACCAATAAAATTAATAATAATAATAGAAGAAAAATAGGAAAAAAGTAATATAACCAAAAAGTGGTTATCTTAAAAGATCAATAAATTTGATAAGCATATAGTAGAAACTCCATGTTTAACCACCTCCTTACATGGACCACAGTCGGGACCCAGGACTGGCCAGGTCTCGGCTGGCTTAACTAGGTTCCAAACGCACCGCTAAGCTACCTTGCTTGGGAACAATTCTCTTAGGTGCCTTAGGGCTATATACTTTAGCTGATGGGAGAGAGAGAGTCTTAAAGAGAGTAAAGTAGTCTTATAATAGATAGATCTTAGTCTTTAGCAGAGCTTAGTGATCTTCAGCAGAGAGACGGCCATGCTGGCATTCTGCAGGTAGGACAGGAGACCGAGTCAGAGTAAGCGGGTCCGTGATAGAATGCACATGCTTTTGTGCCTCTCAACACCACAGGTGTAGAGACTGCCAATTCACCAATGCTCTCATCTTGTGAGCTCTCATGCTTGTTAGGAGAGCTAAATCCCTCTCCATGCCCTTTTCACCAAGGTGTTCCATTATTGAGCTATATGGGTACTTCTTATAACTCTCACTCCTCCTAGCCATAGGCTATATGGGCTGCTATAGACCACCTCCTTAAGTTGACCTAATTTTCATAAACCAACAAGCACCACACGTACACAATGGAAGACTGACCTCTATGTACTGACCACCTCTGAAAGTTGTATCTTGATCACTTGGACTGTGGCATGACAGTAATTTATCTTCTGTAACTTGATAAGTTGAGTCCATTAGTATAAGTTCTTTTTTTTTATGTTTTATTATTACCACATGCTGGATTAGGTCTAATGCTCTACTGTTTATCACATATTGCAGAAAATGTTTTCAATGTAAAGGACTGGTCTGAATTGTAGGTACATCCTACAATTACTGAAAGTTTTACAGTTAATTGAGATATATAGTATGCTACTCCAAAGGAAAGAATTTAAAAATCTGACCTTGAAGGAAAAGGTTTATCTTCTACATTTTCCAGGACGCAGCAGCTAAAGAAAGATGGCAAAACATTTTGGTGTTAGCAAGACCACAGTTAGCAACATATAAAATGTAAACATGGATACTTGGAGAAATATGGTAAGGAAAGCAGAGATGTACAGTGAAAAAGGAGGAAAACTTCCCTCAGTGAAACCACATTAAGCTGGTTCAAACAAACAAGGGCAGTTAATGCCCAAGTCTCTGGGCCAGAGATCCAAGAAACTACTAAAAAATTTGAACAGGGTGGCAGATTTTCAAGCATAGAGTGATTGGCTTGAGAAATTTAAACTGCAACAGAAAACCTCCCCAAAATTCATGTGATATGAATCTAATGACATTTGAGCAGAAATGATAGGAAAGTTCATCACAAAGTTCCCGGACGTCACCTGAGGTTTCTAAGATGACAACATCTTTAATGATGCCAAGTGCAGACTCTTTTTCAAGGTGATGCCTGGCAGGAGCCTTGTCATGAAGGGTGACCAGTTAAACTTTCCAAAGAGCATTTCACAGTTCTTCTTTGTACCAGTTCAACCAGACAGAAGCTAAAGCCCTTGATGATTGATCGGTAAATGGAAAAAGCCACATGCATTCAAAAACCTGAAGGCCAAAGACCTCTCTTGTTACTTGGAGATAAAAACAAATGTGCATAGATGACTGGTGCCCTATTTGAGGGGTGGGTAAAGAGTATTGACTCAAAAATGAAGAAGAAGAAACAGTCTATTCTACTGACAGTAGAAAAGTGTCCCAGCCACTGCAGTGAATCATCTCACAAATGTGATGTGGAAATTTCTGCCTCCAAACACGACCTCAGAAGTCTAATCTCTTGACCAAGCCATAATTAAAACATTTAAAATGCACTACCAAGCCCCACTCTTACAGTGGGTCATTATTAAAACACAAACCTGTGGTCCTCCTGTGGAAGTAACTTCATCTAATGTATCAATTAATGCTCTGGATGCTGCCCTCTGGATCAGTTCTGCTTGGAGTGAAGTTCAGCCTGAAATGATACAGGAATGTTTCAGGACAGTTGGATTTTTACAACCCAAGAGCATGATGTTTTAACCCCATCAGGTAATCCATCTTCCCTGGCAGAATCCAAAGGAGTAAATTTTGAAGATTTTGTTGCAATACATGATGAAGTGGCAACCTATAATGAACCTGAGCCAGAAACAGTTTTCCAAACAATATTGACCTAAGTACAGACCAGCATAAAAGTGCATGAAGCAGCAGCTGAAGTGGAAGAAATGGTGAGGATGACAGAAATTGCATAGACTCCAAAAGAAGAGGATATCAGGCATCTGAAGATGCAGTTGACATCACTTGCTGTGGAAATACGGACAGGTATGCTGATTGGTGCAGCCAGCGTTGACAGTGCTTTCTCCACTTAAGTTTGCAATAAGAATAAGGAACAGACTAAACTGACTCTTTTATCAGAAAGAATGATTAAACCATGGAAAAACATTAAATGTATTAATTTTGTATAATACTTTATGTATGGTTTTATTGTGTTTTGATTATGTAACATTATGTATGATATTTTGTCACAAAAGCTGTACAAGAAAGTAAACTACTGTATGTGTCAGTACAGTGGGCCTAGCACCTTCAATTGACCACCTCTGTATGTTGACCAGTTTGTTACAGTGCCTTGGTGGTCAACTTTCAGGGGTTCTACTATATAGCCAAAGCAGACACAATAAAAAGAAAAAAAATGCTAATTATTAATTAGAGGAATGAAAGGGGAAACATCACCATAAACCTTAGGGATATTATAATACAAAGACATTAGGAAACATTACAGAAAATTTTATGCCCATTAGTTCAACAACTCAGATTAAATGCAAAAATGTCTTAAAAGGCTCAAACTACCAAACCATTTAAGAAAAAAATAGATAACCTGAATATTCCTACATCTATTAAGGAATTGAATCCATAGTTTAAAACCTTCCAACAGAGAAAACTTCAGGCTTAGATAGCTTCACTGGTAAATTACATTAAACATTCAAGAAAAAAGCAATTCCAATATTACACAATTTTTTTCATAAAACAGAAGAGGTGGGAACAGTTCCCAATTCATTTTATGAAGCCAACACTACCCTAATACTAAAACCAAAAGATATATAAGAACAGCAGCAACAGAAACTACACATAAAGATCTGTCATGAATATTGATGTAAATTTCTCAATGCAATACTGTTAAATTGAATTTATATTAAAAAAATAAAGAGCTGCAGATTTCAGAGCATTGGCCGTAGTAAATCCCCACTTGGGAGGTCATGAGTACATTGTGACCAAGTAAAGTTTACTTTAAGGCTGATTCACTACTCAAAAATCAGTCAACACAATTCACCATATCAACAGCCTGTTTATCTAAATAAATACATAAAACCTAACCTATACCATATAATGATTTAACTCAAAATGAGTTATAGACTTAACTGTAAAATTTAATTCTTAATTAAATAATACCTAAACTAAACTAAAACTATAAATATTTTAGAAAAACATTTATAAATGTTTTAGAAAACATTTGATTTGGGCAAATATTTCTTAGATAAACCACCTAAATTCTAATCCAAAAAAGAAAAATTAAAAAAAATCAGCTTTATCAAAATTAATAACTTCAATTCTTTGGAAGAATAAAAAAAAACAAGCCACAGATTAGAAGAATACAAACACAAATCACATTATCTAATTGAAGACTGGCTTCCAGAATATACAAAAATGTTTAGCCATCAAAAATAAGAAAACAAACCAATTAAAAATAACGAAATATTTGAACAGACAGATACTGATGGCAAAAATACACATGAAAAGATGTTCACTATCATTTGCCATTAAGAAAATGCATATTGAAGTCACAATGAGATACCAGTATGTGGCTATCTGATGAAAATTTTGAAAACTCAGCAACAAACATATAACACCAAATGTTAATAATAAAATGGAGCAACTGGAACTCACACACTGCTGTTGGGGATGAAAAATGGTAAAGTCACTTTGGAATACAGTTTGACAGTTTCTCAGAATGTTAAAGGTACCTATTATGTTACCTGTTACGTGATCAGGTAATTCCATCCCTGCGTGTTTACCTAAGGGAAACACTTATGCTCATGTAAACACCTTTAGGTGGCTTCATTCAGAAGCATTAAATTTGGGGACAGCTCAAATCTCCTTTATCTGGTGAAGGATAAACAAACTGTGCCACAATTGTACAATTGCATATTATTCAGGAATAAAAAGGAACAAAGCACTCATATGAGCAACAAGATAGATGATTCTTTATGCATTATGCTAAATCCAAAGCCTACATACTACTTGACTCCAGTTATGTGATATTCTGCAAATGGCAAAACTATAAAGACACATATCTGGAAGAAGGAAGCCTGTTCATTGCAAAGGGGAATAAGAGAAGTTCTGGCTTCGTGGAACAATTCTACATCTTGATGGTGGCTTCACAACTGTATGCATGCATCAAAGCTTCCACAACTATATACATGCATCGAAGCTCATAGTACTATATGCTTTTAAGGGTGAATTTTACTATATGTAAATTATATCTCATTAAAACTGACTGAAAGAAAACAATAACTAAAGAAACTATTATAAATAAGTGTGTACTTATAGGTCAAAATTTTCTGTACTTAAAAAAAACAATTTTTAAAACATCTAATTAGAAATACACACACCTTTGACTATCACTCTCACTTCTGGGACTTTCTTATACAGATACATATAAATTTACAACAAACACATGGAGATATAAGTATAAGCATGTTTATTACAGCATTGTTTGGATTAGGGAAGTCACTAAATTAATGTATTAAAAAATGGATTAAGTCTAGTGGCTCATGCCTACAATCTTAGCAGTCTGGGAGCCCAAGGTGGGAGGATTAGTTGATGTCAGGAGTTTGAGTTGAGAACAGCCTGAGTAAGAGAAAGACCTCCTCTCTACTAAAAATAGAAAAGTTAGCTGGGTTCAGAGGCATAGGCCCATAGTCCCAGCTACTCAGGAGACTGAGGCAGAAGGATCACCTGAGCCTAAAAGTTTGAGGTCACAGTGAGCTATGATAATGTCACTATACTCTAGCCTGGGTGAGAGAGAGAGAATCCATCTCAAAAAAATAAAAACACTAAATGACAATCATTATAGGAGTGGTTAAGTAGATTAAGGATAATATAAATATATATTATTATCATAATCTATTCGATTTATAATATATTATAAACATGTTGCAGGATAATGTATAAAGTACAATCTCATATGGGAATTTAAAAAGACACAAGTCACAATCATGAAGATGTGGAAACAACCTAAGTGCCCATCAATACATGAGTGGATTAAAAAAATGTGGTTTATATATGTCATGGAGTACTACTAGTGATCTAGTGGTGATCTAGTATCTTTTATAACAGCCTGTATGGAACTAGAGACTGTTCTTCTAAGTGAACTATCACAAGAATGGAAAAAACAGACTTTGCATGTACTCAGCACTAAATTGGAACCAATCCATCAACATTCATGTGCACAAATGCAAGTATAACTCAACAGGAACCAAGCAGGTGGGAGGGGTCTGAAGGGTGGGTTCATTCACACCTAACGGTACAATGTACATGTTTTGGGTGAAAGGGAAACTTACAACTTTGACCTGACATATATGAAAGCAAAATATGTAACCAAAATATGCATGATATTCTGAAATTTAAAAAAAAAACTAAAAAATAAAATTAATGAAATTAAATTTTTAAAAAGAAAGAGCAAAAGAGAAAAAGAACAATTATTAGTGTAGAAAAAAAGTATGAATTTCATACCTGAATATACACCATAAAACACTTTTCAGCCCTAAAAAGAAGGAAATTCTGTCACTTATGACAACATGGATGAACTTGGATTTCATTATGCTAAGTGAATTGAGCCAGGCACAGAAGAACAAATAACGCATGATTCATCTCATCTCTATGTGGAATCTAAAACAATCAAATTCATAAAAGTAAAGCACATTGGTGGTTGCTAGAAGCTGGAAGATGGGGTGAATGGGTAGATGTTGGTCAATGGGAATTAGTTTAGCAAGACAGGAGGGATAAGTTTGCTGAGATCGATTGCACAACATGGTGCTATGATTAATAATAACATGGATTTCAAAATTGCTAAGAGAATGAATTTCAAGTGTTCTTACCATGAAAAATGGTAAGTATTTGAGATGATGGACATGTTTGTCAGCTGGATTTTCTCATTCCATGTTGTATACGTGTATCTGTATCATAACATCACTTTGTTCACCATAAATACATATAATACAAAATTTTAAACAATCAACAATACACACCTCATAATATATATTCCTCACTTTAGGAGAGTTGATTTGAAAGGGAAGGAGAAGGTTATTCATTTTTGTATGTATCTTATATTTCTTTACTTTTTGACTTTATAATTGTCATAAATTGCTTTTGTGAATAAATAAAAGTTAGTCAAAATAATTAAATAATTAGTCAAAATAATTAAATGAAACTTTTTTTGAGTACTATGTCAAAAAGTTCATATTAATGAGGTCACAAAAATAATGCAGCTTAAAATTTGGTATCAAGTGAGATTAATTTCTTAGACAGTTCATAGCACCACAGTTAAAAGAGTGTGGACTCTTGAACCAGATACCTGGCTTTACCATGACTAGCCCTGTGACTCAGACCAATGACCTAACCCTTTTGGCCTCAATTTCATCCTTTGTAAAATGGGAATAACAACAGTTTCTAATTCATAGGATTTGGGTGAAGATTAAATGCACTAATACATATAAAGAGCTTAGTACAGCATCTGGTCCACTGTAAACACTCAGTAAATATTTGCTCTTAATAGTGGTGAGTTCTGACACTTCAACTCCTCCACTCTGAAAATGGAAAAAAAGTTACTATCATAATTTCTCCAACTAGATTATCAGAACCTGAGTAAGTCTCCTTTTTCCTCCTTCAAGGGAAAGAATGAATCAAAAATCCATACACAGAATTCTCCACCGTGTCACTTTTAAAAATAAAATTCTAACAAAATTATAATATTGAAATTTTATAATACTGAAATTTCTTCTTTTCACCAAAAGAGGAAATGTATATTAAGCCTGACACTTTTTCTCTTTTCTTCATCTTCTTATCCAAAATGGTGCCCAGGTGCAGAAAAGGGTTTGAGTTAGTAGAAGGGAATTCACTGCCATTTAAACTCCATATGGTCACAAGAGATAGCAGAAAATGAAAGAAGTTTCAGTCAAAAAGACACTCGCAATAAAACTGAATTTTTAAAGCTACATCTGTCATATTATTTGTGCCACATGAATCATTTGGTTGCAATGAAGACAAAAGGAAGTTGGTGCTGGGACTGCAGTACGGGTGTGTTTTTCTGTGTGTGTATGGCCATGGCCCTCCTCACAGAACACACACGGTGACAGTCAGTTCTGTCAAAGGTGAAGTTGGACCACGCAATAAAACATGTTTTCCAATTGAAATGTTGAGTTTCCCTTCGCATCTGAGAGAAATCATTTGAATTTGGACTTGATGCCTTTGTTGACATTTTCCTACGACTATGAAAAAAGATGTTTTTGTCTTTTCCAAATTAGCTCCTCTTCTTTTTCCCTCCCTGCCTCGTTTGCCACATTCCATGACGAGAACAGAAACTTTGTGAACAATAAACGCAGCCGAACCGTGAAAAAAAGTCAAATAAAACGGAATCGCTCTGCGCCTCGCGTGGTGTGGCTACGGCGAGGCAGACCCCGGCGAGTTGGAAGCGTATCATCCCGAGCATCTGCACCGCTCCTCCTTGGAGAGTGCACACTAATCATCTCTCTTCATGGTCAGTAACCACATAAGGACAACACCAGACGATGCCAGGGAGTTTGGTCCTGTAGCATTTATATGCTTCCCGGAAAAGATAGTCCTGCCAGAAAATATTCGTCAACCTTGTCCTTGGTCTTCTCTCTTGATTGAGGCAGATGTTTATTTTCCATCTGTACTATATGTCAGTGCAACTGCTGCCTTCATCTGGCAAAGGGTGCCTATAATATTATGAGGCCATCACATAAGCTGCTGGAAAGATTACTCTGGTGAATAAAATCAGTTTATGGCTAAAAACATTTATTCTTCATTTTGATAAGCTCTTAACAAATGGAAATTTGCTTCCTTACACTTTTGCCAAGCATAGGACCATGTTTATTTCTCGCTATATGGGTCACGAAGGATTCCCAGCTGTTAGCTAGAGTCAGTTGTGCATTGCTGCACTCAACAACATCTGTTTCACAAAAACAGTATCCAGCTTTTAGCACTCAAATGGAGGTTAGACCATATGCCGGCAGACCACTTAGTTTTTACCTTGGGAACCAACTTTGCTCTAGTCAAGGTAACAGAGGAAAAACTGAATATTTAAATGTTACCAGGCTTCAGTCACATCTTCATGTGCGCTTGTGATTTCCCACTATATACAGTAAAATGAGTTCCAAGCATATACTGCAAGCTGTTCCTCTGTTTAATTATTAATTGGAAGAAAGTTTGTTTGCAAAACAGTTGAAATGTATTTCCTGATAGACGCTGATGTTGCAAGTAGTGCCACAAGATGATTTTTCAAATAGAGCATCCAGTTAAAGTGTTGATCGAAAAAAAATTTAGCTATGATAGAAAGCAGTTCCAGCTGATATCCCTGACCTAGTGTGTGACACAACCAGGTATCTCCTTACATTACACAATTGTCCTTGTTGCCTCATGTTAGTCATTCTCATTTTTAGGAGAAAATAAAAAAATGAAATTTGTGCCTTCAGTTTGTTTTATGAGAAACAAGAAACCCAAATGCATATTGGTTTCTGACCTAGAAGCCTAGAAGTAGTTTATTGGCACTGATGATCTCATGGATTATTTTAGGATTTTTTTCCAGGGATAAAGAATATTTTTTAAATAATGCTAAAGGACATTGAAATTCTAGGTCTGGTGTCTCCAGTTTCCTCAGTTTCAAAAGTCCTGTCTGTAGGCCCTTTGCCAGTGTTGTAATTTTATGATAGTGCATAACAATTACTCAGCATATTTCTTTTTTTAACCCCATGAGCAAAAGCATTAGTTTTTGAAGGCTTATTTGATGATGTGAAAAATTCTAAAAGAAGAGATTTTTCTAAGTCAAACTTCATGAGGCCAGAGCATCACTTTTCCGGACCTGATTTGGGACACATCTTAAATCTTCCGATTTTATTTTTAAAGAATATAAGATATGTGTCCATCTGGAGCCAAGTCTCCATAAAGACTCCAGAACAACCCAGCTGAAAACCTCTCAGTGATAACTCTCTCTAATTATTATGTTGTTCTGATTTGTCATCTATGAATTTACATGTAAGGTTATAAATGTATTAATAGATTAATCACATGACTAAAAATTAAAAGGGATTAATAGTATGTGCAGGTCATTCCGGTCCTTAACTTCAGTTACCTTCCACTTCACAGAACTGCTTCTTTCAAAAGCCAAGTCCAGGCCAGCTCTGGGCAGAAGTGTGAATGTGTCCATATTTGGTCCTTACTATAGCTAAGCCCCTCTTTGCTTTCCTTGAAACCTTCTGGCGTTAATATTTTTGGGCAGACTCCAAGAACTTAGCTTTTCACTAGTTATCAACTAAACCTCTCTGGAATTTTTGTTAATAAAATTCAAGCATCCTCTTCACTTCCATAAGTAGTTTTGTTTTTATAGGTAACCTTGGGAAGAATAAAGGTGAAGATGGCAGTAGGGATGGTAATAAATAATGAATAGCCTTGTCCACAAACTTGGCTCTGTCAACAAGTCCCAAGATGAAAAAAAGTATGACTTTTTAGTACCCATATCCCAACAACTTTGGTTACAAATTGTGAGCATAGTAGCATTCGGTAGGACAAAGGCAGGATGGATCTATAGTGAATCAGAGCCATAAACTGGAAAACAGGAATCAAAGTCATTCTCTCCATCTCTCGGAGGCCCCTGAGTCTTTGCTCTTTCTGCAGCAGCACGTGTGCCATGCACAGGAACACACATGACCGTGCCCTACAGGAAATGGCCATACAGACTTTGACTCTTCACAACTTCAGTCTCCAGTGTTGACAGTATTTTTATTCTAAATTCCAAGAGAAGAGAATCTGAAGGCCCCGGTGGAATTATGTTTCCAAACTGGTCTATTCAGTTATGGTCAGTAGGGCCATGACAACATAGAAATAACACAGAGAGGCGGCACCCATAGCTCAGTGGGTAGGGGGCCAGTCACACACACTGAGGCTGGTGGGATTGAACCCAGCCTGGGCCGGCTACACAACAATGACAACTGCAACAAAAAAATAGCTGGGCATTGTGATGGGGGTGCCTGTAGTCCCAGCTACTTGGGAAGCTGAGGCAAGAGAATTGCTTGAGCTGAAGAGTTGGAGGTTGCTGTGAGCTGTGATGCCATAGCACTCTACTGAGGGTGACCTAGTGAAACTCTGGCTCAATAATAATAATAATAATAACAACACGGAGGGTAGGGTTGAGCCTTCATTAGGAGTTGTGAGGAGTAAATAATTCTTAGAAATGAGACTATGGACCAGGAATGCAGGAAAATAAGATTTCCCCATAATACCCTTTCTGGGAAGTGCTAATGAGCACTCAGGTGTCTAAAGCCACCTTCCGAAAGGCAGTTGGTATCATGGTTGAGAAGGATACCACAGCCCTACCTGCCAGACCTGGAGCTGGCCAGCTGGCCCTGACACTCTGCATGTGACCCAACTACAATGTGATTCACTCTATTGACTTACAGAATGGGGATTCCATCCCTCATGAACTTGCTGGGAGGATTAAGTGAGTTGCAAAGCTCTTAGTAAGTGCCCTGTTTACGGTAAGAGATGTGTAAGTGTATGTGAATGATGCTTAGAAAAGAATAGAGGATTTTTAGAAATATGGGAAATAAAACAGAAAAAAATATAGGAAAATACTAGATCTGGGTAACATAAATTATACAAATGTTTTGTAATCGCATTTTTCGTGAGGAATATACTCCTTTCTTTAGGAAGCTGAGAGATTTGTACTATAAATTTCTGTCTGTGATGACAATCAGTCTATGAAATGTAATCGTAATGGGGGAGGAAAGTACCAAATTGTCAAAATCATTACATATATTTTTTGTCATTGTAAATGTGACAGGATGGAATCCTGCCATCACTGTGTTTGTTCTAAGGCACTCTTAGGACTCAGTGCACGTTTGATAGATATTAATAATGATGAATCCTACTTAATTTTCCTTGCTTTTCAAAAAAATTAACAAATCTTAGACCATCTAATGGAATAGCCCTCAATAAATACCAATAAATTCGTTTATTTTCTACTAATTTAGAATTGTAAGATTTTATGAAAGAAAGAAGAAATTGTTTTTCTCAAAAGGATTCTTACAATTACTCAGATATAATTGTGGCAAAGATATAGAAATCAAAGGTATGGTTTGCTACTGGCTAAAAAAGTACATAGTAGGGAAGCGCCTGTGGCTCAAAGGAGTAGAGCCCCAGCCCCGTATGCCGGAGGTGACGGGTTCAAACCCAACCCCAGCCAAAAACTGCAAAAAAATAAATAAATAAATAAATAAAGAAGTGCATAATAAATGTTAATTAGGAAAAAGATACAATGTTGAGGGACAGAGAGGGAACAAAGGCTGTTCATGTCAGAGAATGCAATTTAATAAGCCTTGGTCAAGTGCTTATACCACAAATGGCAAGTCAATGGGTAAATCTCTTTTTTATCTGCAATACATTAAAATTACCTCTTGAGGTGTCTGTCTTGCATACAGACCATAAATTCTTGAAGGGCCCAGACTATGTTATTTCATCAATCATCCTCACTTTTGCCATATACTTGAATGAAGAAAGTAATCAATATCTGCATATTGAACTGAACTTGATGACAAGTTTGTTAGAGTCTGAATCTACGAAGCCTTAGAAGAAGGACATGCTGGAGCATTAGTAGCAAGGCAGAGAGGATGAGGCAGCTATAGACTGCACCCTGCTAAGAAGGGTCTTACCAGCTTGATAAAACCAGGTTTGATTGAATTCAACCTAATATATCATCTGATAGCATATTATAGTATGCTATCATGGTGCATAGTAGCAGGAGTTCCACACTGGTGCCACTGCTCAACATCATACTATAGTAATTTGGATGCTTGTCACGTAGGGCAGGATGGCAGTCAAGGGTAAAGACTTTAAGGTCTCCTGGGGAGAAAGTGACATGAGATAGGCAGAGTAGGCTGGCAAACTGGTGTTCAAGTTCAAGTCCTAGTCAAAGAATTAGAATGCTAAGCAGAAAACATAGGGAAACTTCTGGACAACTACCACCAGATTCAGGGAAGACCAAAGTTGACAAATCAATGAACAATGAGAATCACCTGAGCTTGTTGGATGCCAGTCTTACCCAGGCACAACAGGCTGCTAATACTGTTATCCAGGGTTCCAGTCTGCTCAATTGTTAGGTGAGACAGGTTCTACCTACAGAACAAGGAGGGAGGTTATGGACAGGAATGGCTAATGCTATGGAAATCACAGAGGAAAGTACAGATTGGCTGTCAGAGAAGTTTAATGCACAAAGTCAGAGGTGACACGACTTGGGAAATTCAGGGCAATATGGAGAGGTGGGGTGATAGAACACAAGCCAGGCTGAAAGAGAGAAGCCCCTCATTTACAGGTTAAGATTGCTCACATCGTGGCTCCTGTGCTGTGTCGGAAGGAGTATAGAAAGACAGAGAGACGGGAGGCCCAAGCTGTTGGCCCTAGGGGAAGGAAGAGGTGGGGCAAACCCAGGACTTCTTATCTCAAGATCTGCATAGTAATCTTACGACTAGCATGTAACTCAAGCAATGTAAAACATGATCTCTAATTCTCCTTGGGGTAATCTTACTCAATTTGAAACACTGTATGATTAACTTCCTCCATGAAAAGAGGCCTGCAATTCATGGCACTTTTTAGCCATGTTATAAAAACAGATGAGCTTTTCTAATTGAATACATTTCAATTAAACATGCAAGAAATGAACACGTTACAAAGGGTTAACAGATTTTGTAGAAATTAAATCTTTCTGGTTTCCAAAGAGTTGATGCTCCTGATTCTTGGTGTTAGTGATTCTCCCTGCAAATCTATTTACTGAACCCAAGTAGCCTTGGGGATGGATATGACGTTTATGGAATAGTGTTTGCTTGAGAATTTGCAAGGATATTCTCAAAGAAACTAGTTAGTATACATTCATTTTTAAATTAACAATCAACTATAATCAAAAGAAAGGATGAGAAACAAAAGTCAACCTGAAATTATACTTACTTTCTTAGCTTTTATAAAGAACTCTGGGAAATATTGGTCTTTAGCTATTCATTGAAAATAATCTTACTTCCTTAAATAAAAAGAATTCATAAATGTTTGTTTGTGGGTAACTGTTAGCAACTGAAAACAGCTTCTAAGAAGCTCCAACAGAATGACTTCCTTCCTTGTACCATCCATCATTATTGTGCAAAGGGCTGAGTAAATTTAAATTTTATTGTTGACTTATACTAGCATTGGGGAGGGTCATTGTCATTCTTTTCCTGTTCTATTTTCAAACATTCAGAAAACCTCCTAAAAGTTCTCTGTGTGGGTGTGATTCTTCTTTTTCTCTCCATTATTGTCAAAGTCTTGAGAGATGCAATGACCATATAGTAATTTGTTGTCCAAATCAGGAAATTTTTGAAAATAAAAGTTTGTCACTAAGAATTATTTTAGGGCAAGTGGTGTAACTGGAATATAGCACTACCCTATTTACAGAGCACATTGAATTCATCTCCCTTTTATCATATCAAATGGTTTATAAACTCCTTTCATAGCATTTTTATCAAATTAAATATTGTTCTCCTTAGTCTCCATTTGAAAAAAAAAACAGTACAGAATACCATCGCTGGGAACTTTGTGAGTTCTTATCCATGAACACAAAGGCTATGAAAGGCAATCTTAGCAAATGCATTCTTGAACCTTGGCAACTGTTTCCCTATTCATTTATTCATTCATCAGATAATTACTGAGACTTTCCTAGACTTGGGAAGTGTGAGATAGTTAGACCCATACTTTACTCTCCTTGACTCTGTCGTCTGGTGGGCAGACAGTCAAAACACAGGGACAGAGTGGTGCCTGTGGCTCAAAGGGGTGGGGCACCAGCCCCAATATGCGAGAGGTGGTGTGTTCAAACCCAGCCCTGGCCAAAAATTAAAAATAAATAAATAAATAAAAAATAAAACACAGGGACATAAGGTCTATGCTGAGGGTCGTTTATGGTGCTGAGAAAATACCGCAGAGGGGCACCAAGTTCAGACATAGCACTGAGCGTGTTTGGTGGATATTTTCCTAGAGAAGCAGTAACTTAATGATGAATTCATATCCAGGTGACGAAAGGTGTAGAATGGTGGGGAGGGAGGAAGGGAGAGGAGAATCTAAGCAGAGAGAACCCCGTGTGCACAGCCCTGAGGACAGACTGATAAGGGGAACACATGTAGTGTGGTGTATCTGGGGCACTTGTTAGGGGGGTAGTGGAAGAAGCTACATATACAGAGATTGCAGATGCTCAGGGCCTGAGGAGGACACCAGTTTGGAGCGTGGGCCTAAACTAGGCTAGAGGCGGCAGGGATCTGAATCAAGGAAGTGATGATGAAATGCCAGATCATCAAGAATGAAGGGAACTTCCAAATGCCACCCTGTAGTGTTTACTTCAGGCAGGAACAAAGAGCATGTTAGTTCCCAACTGTTCAGGGCTTTTAAACCACATAGTTCTGCCTGGGAAGCGAATGTGTGTCCAGCTGCAAGGGCAAGTGCCCACGGCCAGGGGAATGACACCCACCGCTCCCTCACAGTGAGGAGAGGTACCTCACTGGGGCTCCTGTCACCGCCAGTCCAGTTCAGGCTAACAGGAAGGCTTCTGTTATTTCCCACCTCTGCCTTTTTTTGTAGCATTTTAAAAGAAAAATAAATTTTGCTTAATACAAAAGCAAAAAGTACTATCCTGGGATATCTAAAAACCCTTTGGGAAATAGAGGCAAAAGGGCAGGTGATGAGACTGTAAAGTCACCCAGGACATGCTCTATGCTGATGACTGTGCTTTGGGGGTTGATGGGTAAGATGTGACCTTACTCATTGCTTCTGGTGAATGATTACTTCACCAAAGTGCCACACACAGTCTGAAGCCACATGAATCCTGTGAACTGCAAACCTCACCGTGACAGCCGAGGACAGTGACAGTTTCTCAAGAGGTAGCTCCTCTCTCCTCCTCCCTCCCTTTCCCTCTGACTACTGCTCCTCTTTTTTTGGGGGGGGGCATGGTTTTGAGGGTCTTCTTTTCCCTTTAACACGCTGGCCCAGTCCTGTGCCTTCTGTCTTTCACTCGCTCATCGTATATAGTCCAACAGCAACTGCAGGATTTAAAAATCTAACCAGCATCATTGTCTGCTTATGAGTCCTTGTAAACTAAGTTTGTCTCAGTGAGTTTGATTCTAGTAACTCAGAAATCAAAACATTTCATAGATTTAATCTTTCTTCTTTTATAAGAAATGTATGTTTCTTACTGTATACTGGAGAGCAGTTTAGTTTGTATACAGTTTAAGAGCCAAACATTTACCTGACCATTTACCACGTGTGGCCCTCTGCTAGAGAGACACTGGTCTTCAGAGGATGTTACAACTCCATCCTTGCCCTGGGGAATTCACACCCAGTAGGGGAATTACAACAACATAGAAGTCATCAGATAAGTACAGGGAAGGATGGTATTAAATGATGCTGTGCAGAAAATTCAGAAAAACCCTTTCTTATGAAGCTGAACATAAATATTTCTACTGAATTCTTCAGTATCAAATCCTCTTTCATTGGTATAGATATGGGAGGTATGCACACTTAGTAAAAAAAAAAAATGTGATGAGAATTTTCTGAAGAAATGAAAGTATTTCATCATAAGTTAGCACTTGGGCTCTAAAGAGTCCCTAATTTTCCCTGCAGTTTCAAGGAATGATCGAGAGTCTCCTCCAGCCAGGGCGTAGAGGAAGCTTATAGAGTCCTTTGTAATCTGTCATAAAATCATTTTACTAAACCAGTGGTTCTTACTTCTTTGGGATAATGGTCCTGTGATAATCTGATGAGGCTAGAAATGCTCTCTCAGGGAGAAAAAAAATTCTCACCTAAACTTTTGCATAGAGTTGGAGGAAAAAAATTCTCCAAAATTCTGCATGCAGGCTTGGCACCCATAGTTCAGTGAGTAAGGGCATCAGCCATATACACCGAGGGTGGTGGGTTCAAGCCCCACCCCAACCTGTTAAACAAGGACAACTGCAACCAAAAATAGCCAAGCATTGCAACAGGTGCCTGTAGTCTCAGCTACTTGGGAGACTGAGACAAGAGAATCTCTTAAGCCCAAGAGTTTGAGTTTGCTGTGAGCTGTGATATCACAGCACTCTATGAGTATGACATAGTGAGACACTGTCTCAAAAAAAAAAAAAATCTGCACGCAATTCATAGATTCCCTGATGTCTACCCATGGAATCTTGTTAAGAATCCCTGGTCCACTCTGAACTCAGGAAGGTAGAGAACAAAACAGGGGAAACCATCACATTCATGTTTTATTTCCACTTACCAACAGAGGGCCTAACAAAATTTTTTTTAATAAATAGCGAACAGTAATAACAATACTTATATTTATCATGTAACATTTGTTAAATGCTTACTGATGGCAAGAATTTTTTTCTAAGGAAGGTATAGCTAATGTAATCCTCACACAACCTTTGAGTTCAACTTTATTATCTTCCTTTTACAGATGAGGAAACAGGCCAGAGAAGTTGCATAACTTCCTCCTGCCAAGAGCTCAGAAGAATAAAGCAAGATACACACCCAGATGGTCTGATACCAAAACTTGTGCGCCTAACCACCATGTTAGAGGGGAAATGAATTAGTTAATTAAAATCCTATCCAAGTGTCTTAATCTTTGAAGTCCTAGATTTATGTTGTGTCTTCTTTATCTTATTCTTTCAAACACTTATCTAAACTTAGAAAGGAAATAGCAACTCAAATATCATATAGTTCAGATTCACAAGTAAGAACTTAGGCCATGCTATAGCTAAGGAAAGAAAATGCCACCAAATCCTAGCTTTTCCTTTTCCATGGATTATAAACACCAGTAACTTTCTTGTATATTTTTTCATACATTCCTTGTTAAGAACAAAAAGGTCTGCCCCATGATTACCCAGGCAAAAATTCAAAACACTTAGAATAAGCAAATCTCCCCATGAACTTATTTTTAAAGGTGGATCACAGACTCTTCCAAATGGACTAACTGTCCCCAACAGGGAAATGAACGCTGTTATGAGATTTTTTTAAATTCCATTTTCCCTTCTCAACTAGAATTTTTACTATGACTTGTTGCTGCCCCATTTTCCTCATTTTTAGTTCTCTGTTCCTTTGAAGTTCTCCCTACCCTATACGCTTGATGAGCTTTCTGTAAAGAAAGCAGGAAAGGTGTAAAAAGTAAGAGGATTTTCCAGGTGGGTTCTCCCAAACTCTCGGCTCTCTCATTAGAATAAAGATTTTACAGTCCCATCTGCATGGGTCTTTAAAAAAAGAAAAAGGTATATAAAGGGGATAAATAGAAAGAATCCTGTGTCACTGCTCTACTCCACTTTCAACCAGATGTGCAATGCATTAGAGGACCGTGCAAGGATCCATGGTGAGATCAAGTGTGCACACACTAGAGCGAAGCCCTCCAACTCCCTGTACAAAAACATCTACAGGCCTTTTCCTTTAAAAACCAAAGACACCCTTACCTATAAATGTCATGCTAAAAGCATTCATTCCATTTTTATATAAGGAATTATATTTTGTTTGAGATTTAATTAGGCAGCAAAAATTAAAGAAGGCATGCGCTTAGATCTGTCAATGTGATTCAACATGTCTGTGGCTGAAATAAGACAAGAAAAAAAATCCATTCCATGTCATGTTGTTAAAAAAATTGCTGTGGCAGTTATATTTTTACTAATATCCCCTTCTAATGATTATATTGGTTAATTAATTTAATGCTGCACAATATGAATCTATCTGTAAGTAGGAGTGTCTGCACGGGATTGTGCAGTAATGGGCATGTAGCTAAGACGGTAACATGGACTCTAAGTAGCTTCTACTTTCAGAATAATACTTCACATTATTTTTGGACTAATGAAAATAAACCATGTACAATCAGCTCAGGATGTTTTAAAATCATCTTTCTTAAGCTTGGCATGGTGCTGAGCACCTGTAGTCCCAGCTACTCTAGAGGCTGAGGCAGGGAGATTGCTTAAGGCCAAAAGTTAAAGATGCCATGATCCCACCTATAAATGGAAGCTATGTTCCAGCATAGTGAGACTCTATTTCTTTAAAAAAAAATTATCTTTTGGACGGTGCCTGTGGCTCAAAGGAGTAGGGCGCCGGCCCCATATACCAGAGGCGGTGGGTTCAAACCTGGCTCTGCCTAAAAACTGCAAAAAAAAAAAAAAAAAAAAAAATTATCTTTTATTTTGGCCTTTGTCTGATCTACTTGCTCTGAAATTGGAAGGAAATAAAAAGAAAAGATGCCAAAGGAAAAAAAAACCTATCCAAAATCTAAAGTTTCCTTATAAATTAGATAGTAGATATGTGGAATTATCACTATATTCATATTGAATTAATCCAATATGCAGTTTCAAGTCCAATAATATGTCTATGAGTCATCCCCACTTTTGAAGTAGTGTCATTTTATATTTGAAAAGATAACAAATCAATATCCTGAAGAAAATAGGACAGTTATCTATTTATTAGCTTTTCCATGGGAAGAAATTGAACCATTTAACAGAAATGTTGTGTTGTGCTTCCACCATTAAGGGCATGCTTACTGAATTAAAGAAGTCCTTCCCTAGAAGGTCCTTATGTTGCTAAAAGTAGAAAAAGAGTAACTTTCCCCTTAGCAGCAAACCCATGGCAAACGCATGATATATTTATCCACCCAGAGATGATTATCAGGAACAATCTGAAGCCAGATGCTCGTCTGTGTATGAGAGGGAACAAGAGCAAGGCAGACGAGCTCTGGGGGGGCTCAGATGCTTGGTAAACAGCAGCTCAGAGCTGAGGAGATGCATGGGAAGCAGGTCCCCAGATCAGCAAGGCAATTTCAACAAGTGACATGTTCTACTCAGAAAATTCCACAGGGTAATGGGATAGAGGGTCTAGGGGAAGTGACCTGGACTGGGACATCAGAAAAGAAACAGGATTCGAACAGGATCTACAGGGTAAGAAAGAGCCAGCACTGCAAAGCTCTGGAGAAAGAGCACTCCTGGCGCAGGTGCAGCAGTGCCCACCTTATGAGCAGGGGGAGTGACAGGTCAGGAGAGTCAGCTGGGCAGAATAAGAGTGCAAAGAGGGAATTAATACAATGAATCAGAAAGGGAGACAAGACACACAAGCAAACCCAGCCAGTCTGTCAAGGTCTTCTAACAAAGATTTTATTTTCAGGCAGCTCACTGAAAGTAAAGATGACAATGGGATTTGTAGAGTCTGGTATCAGGCCTTCCAGTCTCTACAAGACTCTTGAAGTTGAATTCATCCCATTTTATACACAAACAAACTGCCAGAAAGCCGGGAAACCACGCCCCTCATACCCACCATCTCCTTTTTCTCTACACTTCTTCTCAGCATGTAGAAACCTGTCTAGCAGGTGTCCTGATCTCTGGGTTCTACTTTTCTGAAATTCACCCTTACTTTGCTTGGCCCTCTAGCTTTAACCAAGGGTGTCTTCTCAGGACTATTCTGTTCTGGGTCTCTGCTTCCAAACCCTACCTGCTGGAGGAAATACCTCTGCCCTCTACCTTGCCCATAGGAACCAGGATAGCTGGTTCTGTCCCCTCAACTCCCTGCCAAGGGAAGGCAACCACACAAAAGAAAGACACCTCTACTCCCTACTTTAGCTGGGTGACTGTGGGACAGATGGAAGAGCTATCAGCAGAAGAGTCATCACCAAGAAAGAGAGTCCACAGCCACATGGGCACCCAAGGGGGATGATAGTGCTAGAGGCCAAGATCATAGCTGTGGCCTGGTACTCTGACCTGTTTCCTCCTTTCTGCCTCTCCGGGGTGACATTTTGGTTTAGTGTATAAGGTCCCATATTTCCCCTTTTGCGTCTGTGGTTGGAAGTCACCACCACCGCTAGACTATCACCTGCAAGGACTACATTGTATTTGTCTTTTACCTTTGGTAAATAATACCTAGTAGCTTTTCAGATTATATTTACTAAATAGTTTGAGATGTGCCCGACAATTTATGTTCAATAACGTCCATCACAGTATTGTAATGGAAAAATCAGAAAATGCTTAAACATCCCAAACTGGGGAAATGCGCAAACCAATTATGTCATAACTAAAATATAGAGTAAGTTTACATAAATAAAAATTATGTTTTGGAAAAATATGTATTTTATAGGAAAAGATTCATGGTAGACACCAAAATTTTAAAAAAGAATAAAATGTGTGCACCAGGATAAAATGAGAGTGGGGTGTATGTGAGAGAGAGCGATAACACTCTTATCTTTTCATTTCTCCTCCAGATTTGGCCTTGACTTTCCTCCCCAGGTTGACGAAATAGCCTGGCCCAGGTTTCTGTTCATTGTCGCCGGATCGTTGGCATTATTAGGAATTCACTCCTTCTTACTCTGAAAAGTGTCCTTATTCTCTGAATAGATTTTAAAGTCACTCTTTAGCTCTGTGGCTGGGGCACTGAGTCCTGTGGAATGTGACAGGCGACCCCTTGCCCTCTGGTTTCTGGCTGGGTTAGCCCCAACACTGCAGGTGATTAGATGCCAGGGGAGGGGAGGGAAGGAGACTCCAGCGTTTACTCCCCCAGCTCCCTCCCTGCAAAGCCATTCTGGGCCTGCCTCCTCTCTCTGCAAAATCACCAGCTGTCTTCACGCAGCTTCTCCATCTCCTGGTCCCAGAATCCTACCGTGCCTTTACCCCATCAGGCTTTCAGGTACTGACAGGCTCCCTGCTATCTGCACTGTCCTCCATGAAACTCTCCTTGGTGGCTACAGTGTCAGTGTACTGTAGGTCTTCTTCTGGGAACGTGGTTGATTGATACAGATAGCAACACAGAGAGGCACAAACAGAACAAGAAAGAGCAGTGCCAAGACATCCCCAGGGGTTATGTCTCTGGGGCAAAAATGTAGGTGGAATTTGTAAGGAGGCCTTGTGGTTTTGTTTTGCAAGTAATTTTCCCCATTCAGCATAAGAGAAATATTACAAAGTAAGTGTTGAATAAACTAACGAAGGACTGCAGTACCCTTCTCCTACCTTTGGAATCAGAGTTCATGTTCACACTTGATTCATGTGCAAACTGAAATTTGCTGTTACTAGCCTGTGTTCAGTCTGAGGAGTATTGTTACTACACTCACTATTTACTAAGCGGTCACTATGACTCTGTCTTCATTATTTTATTTAATTCTTACAGCAACCAAGGGGTAGTTGTTATTAACCCCATTTTGTAGAAAAGAAAATGAAAGCTCAGACAAATGATATGATCTCCCCAAGACCACTTAGGTAAAAAGAGGTGACGCCAGGATTTGCACCCACCCTCTCAGCCCTCACATTACACTTCCTCTCCTGAATAAGACAGACGTGTAACTGAAGCGTGGCGTCAATTGCCGTTAGAGCAGAGTGTTCTTTTGTGCTGGGAAAAAAGTTAATCAGCTTTTTGATTATGCAAATAGAAAGTAGAAAAAGATTTTTTTTCTCATCTTTTGAGAATGGGCATGGACTAGGAGATTCATGTTGAAGGGCGTTCCTGTTGGCGGTGACTACAGAAGCTTGCAGAGTGGTGACACCTCAGTGACAGGAGGAGAGCTGCAAGCTCCCTGGGGCCGAGTGGCCAGGACTCTGGATTCTTGGACTTCCATCTTCAGGGCAATGACCATGTGTGTCTGTACCGTGACACCCATTTGTTCATCCCGTTTGTTAATAGCTATTTGTTAGTATTTTTAATTTTTTAATGGACATTTTGTGATATTACAGAAATGTTGATAATTTTTTAAAATTTGATAAGTTTTGTGATTATGCTTTAAAGATCCCGTAAGTTGGAGAGATACATTCTGAAATATTTACAGAAGAGATAACTTGATGCCTGAATTGTGCTTCAAAATAACACAGGATCGGTAATGGGCAGTTGGAGGTAAGATCTGAGTGCGCTGGGTCTGTGGTGTCTGTTGTGCTGCTCTGTGGACTGTTGCACGTGTCTGATGTTTATTTGAAAGAATAAAAAGGGACTTGCCAAGGTCTGAGTTCTCACTCCCTTTCCAGTCCTGCCCAACTTCCTCCCCTGGGCAGGGGGGGGGGGGGGGGGGGCGGGGGGGGGGGGGGGGGGGGGGGGGGGGGGGGGGGGGGGGGGGGGGGGGGGGGGGGGGGGGGGGGGGGGGGGGGGGGGGCGGGGGGGGGGGGGGG
>CAUYQV010154823.1:0-20870 GCA_963574575.1 Galagoides demidoff | reverse complement strand
CCTGTGGTCCCAGCTACTTGGGAGGCGGAGGCAGGAGACTCGCTTGAGCCCAGGAGTTGGAGGTTGCTGTGAGCTGTGATGCCATGGCACTCTACCCAGGGGGATGGCTTGAGGCTCTGTCTCAAAAAAAAAGAAAGTACTGCACACCATCCAAGGGTCCACATTGGACACCCCCTGTGTGTCCTCAGGCGGAGCCTTCTCCTGTCTGGACCTTGGATCCCAAATGGGGAGCTGTTATTGCTAAGTCATTCTCATCTGGGGCTTCTTAAAAACGTGTGCCTTGGCAGGCTCCAGACCCCAAACTATTCGTGTCACCATCTCCTGGCTGCCATCACCTTGTTTGAAACACAAGTCCTCTAAAGATAATTTTGGGGTTTCTGTCTGAAAGTGACGCTAGGCAGTGGTAGAGCTTCCAGATTTATTAGTAAATAAAAATAAAGGATACCTACTGAAACTGGAATTTCAGATTTGACATACTTATACTAAAAACATTTACTTTTTATCTGAAATTCCAAATGAGCTGGGCATCTTGTGTTTGCTCCAGCAGCCCGGGGGGAGGGGGAGGTTGATGTCTCCCTGCAAGACACTGGTCCTTGGTCTATCCTCACCAGACAGACATGGCCCTAGGAATCCAGGGGCTTTGCCAGTGGGTTTAGGAAAGTCAGAGGAAAGACACATCTCCCCCGAAAGACTCTTCCCTCTTCTGTTCTTGTTGTTTTGAAACTCACCTCTGTGGTTGGCTAAGAGCTGGCACCATCAGTGCTGGGCCCTGCAAGAGACATGATGTAAGAATCCCCTTTATCTGATGGGCAAATTCAGTCAGCACGGCTGTTCAGGAGTTTGGAGCCAGGGTGCTGAGGGGTGGAGATGGCAGTCCAGGGCCTCGGCAGGCTCCAGACCCCAGACTATCCATGTCACCCCCTCCTGCTTGCCACTGCCCTGCCATGACCTATACCCAAAGAGCCCCCCCTGAGTCTGAGGACCTCTCTGCCTCCCAGCAGGGCAAGAAGGGCTGAAATCTGCACTGCAGACTGCAGCTCAAATAGAGTCTGGACATTGAGGAAAAGAGGCCCTTCTCTCTCTGAGCCCTGTCTCCCCTGCCTGGGAAATGGGGGTTGACTTACCCTGATGCTGTGGCCTGGGGACAGGATGTTCTAAGTCCTCCTAACCTGGGGGGCAGCCGTCTGTCCAGCTGCTATGCTCACCTGGGGTTCCTCGGATGTGTTCTGCCCTCGCGAAGCAGGACCCAGTGTAGAATGAAAATCTGGAGCCCTGTTCTAAATCCCCTGCTCATAAATATCATTAAGAAACACCTTGCTTGATGACTTGGGATATTGAAAAGAAAGAGACTAAGTTAGAAAATTTTCCCTTCTTCCACAGTCTCTCTCTCTCCACTTGTCCTGGTGTTCTGTGTTTGCAATTTAATGCTACACTGCCTTGCGTGGGGGGAGTGGGGGGCTTCACAGGGTCCTGGGGCCCTGCCTGGCCACTCTGCACACCTGTACCCATTGGCTGCCAGGTTCCCTCTCGTGATGACACACCTGCCCCGGGTAGAACAAATCAGGCATCCCCTCCCCCACAAAGGTCTGCTGTCCCCACACACATGGGACAGGAATGCCACAAAGGTATGAGAAGTCCCTGCTTGGGCAGGTCCCTCCTGTCAGGTGCTTTGACCACCCCCCACACCCCAGAGCTGCCCACCAAATGTTTTTAGTGCAGCCAGCCTGGGGCGAGGGCAGCTGCTGCCTCACCCTTTCTTAGACACAGGCCTGACCTTGACCCTCTCCCTGCCAGCACCATGGGCTGCCACAGGATGGGGTCATAGTGGGACTTTAATGTCTTGGAAAGGTGGCAGAACCTGTGATCAAGCCCAGGCTCCTCATCCCTGGGCACGTTCTACTGTCCCATCAGGTTCCACTTACTGATACAAATTTAAAGATAAACTTATTATGGATTTTACGGCAACAACTGGGAGCTTTAAATCCCAAGCTCGCGGGTGCCCATAGCCACCGACCTGGTCATAGGCCTATGAAGGTGGCCTTGCCAGCTCCCTCCAGCTTTGTGGCCTCTGCTGTGCTATTCCCTCTGCCTGGACCTCTCTGTCCCTCCCTCCTCCCCACTCACTCCCACTCAAATGGCACTTTCCCTGGGGAGCCTACCAGGATCTCCCAGCCTGTGCCCCTCCCGGCAGCACGGCCTTCACATCCGAGACCCTGTCCCAGCTGGGGCCTATGTTTGTGTATTCCTGTGAGTCATTTCTGTCCTTCTGCCAGACTGGAGAGGTCGTGACAGCAGGGACTAGAGTTTCATTCTTCCATCTCAGAGTACCTGGGGCCTCTCACATAGCAGGTAAGTTATCAGTGTAAAGTGGGTGACCACCCGGCCGAATGGCTGACCCGGTATGGTCAGAGCAGCTCAGAGGCCCAGGGTGAGGGGCCAGGCGTGTTGGGAGAACAGTGCCTTTGGGTCATAGGGTACATGTGAGGGGTTGGTGGGGGGTTAGGCCAGAATGTCTAGTTGGGGTCAGACTGTCAAGAGCCTTGAATGCTAGGCTAAGGAATCTGACTGTGTCCTGAGCAGGGTCGGGTTCTATGAAGGGGTTGCTAGCAATGGTGTAATATGTCACATTTGTGCCTAGGACAGATGGGGGAGAGGTACAGCCAGAGCCCAGGAGACCCCGGGGAGGCTGGTACCAGTGTCCAGGCCAGGGGCAAGAGGGAAGAAGGGGAGCAGAGAGGTGTAGTCGCCTCCCTGGGCTCTGGGTCCCTCACAGCTTAATCCCTTTCTCTAGCATGGGCTAGAGCAAAGTGCTTAAATGTCATGTGGCAGCTGAGCCCATCCGTGGATTAGTGCAAACTCCTGTACTTCCTAGGCCCCGGGCAGGGGAGGGACACACAGTAACCCGGAGGCACCTCTCAACCCTGTTGCTGCTGTGGAGTTTCCTCCCCTGACCCAGATTTAGCAGAGTCGGAAACCCCTCTGCTGGAATGAGAGAGGGTGTGAGGACACCGAGCGTGTGGCACAGAGCAGGGCGGAAGCCAGCCAGGGAGAGCCGCGGCGGCGGCTCTGAGTGTGACAAGAGCTGCCCTCAGGACAGAGAAATGTCCTAGAAAGGCAGAGATGCTGCTGGAGGGGAGGAAGAGACAGGAATGCAGGGTGTCAGCCGAGGACAGTAGGGCATTAACTGCCCTGTCTTAGCCCACCTGTCTCAGCTCTAAGCAATTTCAGATTGAGACGGAGAAGTGACTCTAAGAAGGGGAGAGGCGCTGGCTGACCCAGGGGTCCTAGGGTTGGACTGTTCTTGTGCAGCCATGGGGCACAGCTGACCTTGTTGTCCTCTCTGTCCTCTCTGTTCAAGGAAACAGAGGGTACATTGCCCCTGGGGTGCGGAGGCCAGAAAGAGAAGTATGTAGAAGAGAGTCGGACAGTTTAATAAGCATGTGCCAGGAACTGTGATGAGGACTTGGAGATGAATCAGATGTCCCTTCTGCCCTCAAGGAGCTCCCAGGCTTAGAGAGAAAAACGTCAGTAACTTACTTTAGAGCAGTGTTTTTCAACCCTTTTTATATCACAGCACACTTGAACCTATACTGTAGCAGACTTATGTCGATTAAAGAAAAAAGAGTAAAAAAACACACACTATGCTTTGAACATCTTTTAAAAATAATTTAATTAATCATCTTTAAATTTTTTCTTGGCACACCTAAGATCACCTCACGGCACACCAACCCTAGGACCCCTGGGTCAGCCAGCGTCTCTCCCCTTCTTAGAGTCACTTCTCCGTCTCAATCTGAAATTGCTTAGAGCTGAGACAGGTGGGCTAAGACAGGGCAGTTATGCCCTACTGTCCTCGGCTGACACCCCACAATCCTGCCTCCTCCTCCCCTGTCAACTGCACACAGTTGACAATTGCTGCTTAAAAGCACAGAAAAGTACAGAGGAGGGAGACGGTGTTACTAGGAGATGCCCAGGTTGGGTTCTGGGCTCTGCCATGGGCAAGGGAGACTCCCGGGGCCTCAGTTTCCTCTCTCACACTGGGCTGGAGCAGGGCCTCTCAGCTGGAGTGAGCCCCGGCACCCTGGGTGGGGTGTCCATGAAGAAACCACAGGGCCCTGCCCCAGACATCTGGTCCAAGGAGGAGCCAAGCTCTGGGGGCCACTCTGTGGCCGGTCTAGAAGCACACCAGGAGCACCAAGGACCCGCACGAGGGCTGCCTCCAGGACCTCCTACAAGCAGCCCCGAGAGAGACCCGGGGGTGCGAGGAGAGCGCGGCAGCAATTGCCGCCTCTGCCCACATGTTCACGGCTTCTGTCTGCTCCATCCCTCTTCATTCAACACAGCTGAGCCAGCCCTGGGTCAAGCCTTGGAGATGTCAACAGGGTGCAGCTGGCTTGCCGTGGGCACCCTCTGGACCTCCCTGAGCTTGTCTGTAGAGTGGGTGGAGAATGCATTCAGGATCTCTGAGGTTAGGACTTCGCCCAACACCCTTGAGGCAGCTGTGCTGGATTCTGTTGCTTGAAGCCCAGAGCCCAGCCGCATGGGCCGCAGTGCCCCTCACCTGCGGGCATGTGCATCCCCCACCCCGGGGAGGTGCAGACTCAGGTCAGTCAGGCCCCAGCATCTTCTAGCCCCTGGCTGTGGGATGGGCAGCAGAATATTCCCAATTACAGAACTCTGGACAGAGCAGTGGCTGTTTGGGTTCAGTTTATCTCTCTCCTCCCTTCTTGCAAAGCCCCTCTGGCGGGGGCTGAGTCATGGGGTGTTGTTTGGTGTTTTTCGACTGAAATCTTTTCTAAGAAAGAAAGAACTCACTGTGTCGGACGCCTGGGGCTGGTGGGGCAAGAGGGTCATCCCCCATGTCCTGTCTCCAGTGTGGGTTGCTGGAGAGAAGGGCCCCCAGCCAGTTCCGGGAGCTTAATTTTCTCCTCCCACGTAGAAATCCAGAATCCAGCCCCTCTAAGTGGACCTTGGTCCTGGGTCACACCACCTTCCTCCAGAAGCAGCTACCAAGAAGTCACGTGGGCTCCTGACACCCAAGCCTTTTGCTTGGTGTTCCAGACCCCTGGAATCCAATCCTCCTCCTTCCTCTCTCAGCCCGCTCTCCGAGCCCAGCAGGGCTTCCCCAAGCCACAGCAGCCATATCTGGGACACACACCCTTTCAGTCCCACCTTCCAGCCTTTTCCTGGGCAAGGCCTCCCACCTGTCTTGCCCTCCCTTCCCTGGAACATGACTGACAGTCCCAATTTGCCCAGGACATTCCCAGAACGCAAGACTCAGAAGGAGAATGTCAGGACATGTGGGGCGAGTTGGCCCTGCTTCACTCGTTTGCTCCACATGGAGGTTCCCCACTCACAGGCATGTAGGACACAAACACAGAATGGGGTAGAAGTCCAGAGTCCAGCTGCTCTAAGTGGACCTTGGTCCTGGTTCATACCACTTCCCTCCTGGACACAGGCCCTCTCCTCTGCCCTCCTCTTATTTCCTGGAGTATGGGAGACTGGGGACAGTTCTATAGAGAAAGGGGCAAGTCTTAGGGAAGCTAGAGGGGCTGAGCCAGGAGAGGCAACCAAGCCTTCGAGCAGAACATGGGTTTGCAATGTCTATCCCTTGCTGCTGTGTGGTCTCAAACAAGCCACTACCCTCTCTGAGCCAACTGTAAAATCAGGCCTAGACACCATCATTTTAAGAGCATCAGTAGATTGCAGGCTGTATTATGAGTTTTAACCATCAGCTCATTGCAGATGAAGGATCCTGCAGCCAGATGCCCTGTGTTCCCCACACGCTCAGGACAAGAGACTCTGGGACCAAGAGCAAGCACATGCTGCCTCTGGGGCGCCGAGACCACCCTAGGGAATGAAGCCACAGTCAGCTGGGCTGACCCTACACATCAGGAAAGGCCTCTCTGAGGAAGTGATCTTGAGCTAAGACCTGAAGATAGAAGAAGACAGGATCTGGGGAAAGAGAATTTCAGGTAGAGGGAAGAGCTGGTGCAAAGGCCCTGGGATGGGAACCAGCTGGATGTGCCCTGGGCTGATGAGGCAAAGGCAGGAAACAGAGTCAGGGAGCCATTTGTGGGCCAGGTCATGCAGATGTGAGTCCAGAGAGGTCAAGTAACCCACCAGGAACCACATAACAGGCTTGGGAACACATGATTAGGAGTGAGGCTGATTCAGGGATGTGCTTGGGGCCACCATCAGAGCCTTGTAGCCCTATAGCCTGGGCTCAGCAGAGGATGTTGTAGCTCTGGTGTCCATGAGTCAGAGGCTATTGAGTCTGTGGTGTGGTCCCCCGGGCCTAACCTCCAGCTCAGCTAGGGCAGGGAGCTCAGTTCTAATAAAGGGAAGATGTAGCCTCAGGATAGAGGACATGGGGCCCTGATAGCTCCAGAGCAAGGGCCCAGCAGACAGCAGAACCCAGATCCCTTGGAACTGGCGGGACCGAGGTTGTCTGAAGGGTTAGTTTTGCCTGTGCCCCTACAGAGTGGGTTCTAGGCATTTCTGGGCAACACATCTTATGTCAGTAAGGTGTAAGAGCAAAGGTCACTACCTCTGGGACTGAGCAAGCTCTGCAGGCCCCAGGAAAGGTGTGGCCCTCCACCCTGCACGTACTCATTCATTCAAAAAGCTTTAATGGAGAGCTGACTCTTAAATAAGTCAGATCACATTTGAGACCACAGAGCCTCAAGGTCCATTATGATTCTTTAAAAAAGAAAAAAACCTAAGGGGGTCTTGGCATTTTGAACTAACCCAAGGGGGTCTTGGCAGAAAGTCTGTTGGAGGAGAAAGGCTACTGAGCAGAGGCTCAGAGCAGGGAACTCACGTGGCTTTTATTGGCAGGGGTAGGACAGGCAGTTGTGAAGGGATAGGCGGGCATGAACAGGGCCATGGTGGAACCTGATCTCTGGGCCCTGGGGAGCCGCTGAGGGAGCTATCACACTGGCTTCTGACGGCAGAGGCCTGGCAGTGCTGGCTCCTGGGCCCTGGGCCCACCACTTCCTTGGCAGCTCTGGCCACTGCCCTGACTTTTCCTTGGACTTCCTGTACGCTCCAGGGCTGGGCACATTAGGGTCTTTCCGCCTCCCACAGTCAGTCTACAGAAATCAAGCCCATTCATCCCTGAGTTGGTTTTTCGCCATGGTATGTAACCTTGCAAACACTTGGCCTGGAGCCAGCTATTTGCTAGAAGGAGATATTGAGACCTGTGTTGCTTGCTGGTCTTCTTGCCTGGTATGCCCCATCAGAGCTGGGAAGGGCAGCCAGGGCTTGGAACATTCCTACACTTTGGTCATTAAATGTGTCTTGACCACAGGGCTAGGGCCCTTCTTGGGGCTCAGTGCCTGATGATGGCATCAGGTGAACCACATGAGGCTCATCCTTATGCCCAATTAATGGCTCAAGTGGAGGAAGTAGCTCCCTTAGAGGACTCCTGTTCACTAACTCAGAGGTGTTGGCGTTAATGTTTTCATATTCCTCATCAAGCTCCCCACTTTTCCAATTCAGTTGGTCCTTATCTGGTTGAAGTAATATATATTAACGAAGACAACATATATTAACTGGACAATATATATAAATGTCCAGATAAAGTGGTATCTGAAAAAGAAGATGTTAGCTAATAACCAAAGTGTTAACTGAGAATTAAGATGTTTAGCTGAAAACAAAGATGCTTGTTGTTAATTAAAACATTAGCTAAATTACAAGGAGTTACCTGATCACTGAGGCGTGAGCACATCAGTCCGGGAAAGATGTTGGTGGGGGAAAACATAAGCACTTAATGCATAACTAAACTATAGTTTATATTAGTTCAAAAGTAAGACTTTTACAACTCAGTAATACAATGACTACCCAATAATGGAAAGCAGGAATTCAAACAGATATCTGCATGTTCATAGCAATAGTATTCACAGCAGTCATAGAGTAGAAACAGCCTAGCATCCATCAGGAGATGGATGGATAAACCCAACGTGGTCTATACCTACAATGCGCTATTATCAAACTCAGAAAGGAAGGAAATTCTGACGCATGCTACAACAGGGATGAACCTTGAGGACACGATACTGAGTAAGACTGTCACACAAGGACAAATTCTGTACAATTATGATTATAAGAGATCCCTAGAACAGTCAAATTCATGGAGATAGAAAGTGGTGGGTGCTAGGAGCAGGGGTGAGGAACTTGGAGTTAGTGTTTAATGGGGACAGAGTTTCTATTTGGGAAGAAGGAAAAGTTCTGGAGATGGAGGGTGGTGATAGTTCCACAATGTATGAATGTACTTCACGTCACTGATTGTATACTTAAATTCAGTCAGTTAAATTAAGATGGTAGATTTTATGTTATATGTTATACAACAACCAAAAAAATGGATAAGAGAGAGATGTAATGTAATCTTATTATACATGGGAAGATGCTCAATGTCTCCAGCCGTCGGAGAAGCACGAATTAAACCACAGTGAGACACCAGTACAGACCCTTCAGAATGAAAGTGAAAACGACTGTATCAAGTATCAATGAGGAGGTTGAGCAGTCGGAACTCTCAAATGCTGCCGGTGGGGGGTGAAATGGCCCAATCACCCTGGAAAATGGTTGTAAGGTATAATAACAACCACCTTCTGTGAAATCTGGCAATTTTGTGCCTAGGTGGGGGTACCAAACAGAAATGAAAATGCATGGCTGCACACAGGTCTAGGCCCCAATGTGTATAGAAACTTTGTTCATAAGGACTCCAATTCTGAAAGCACCCAGTTGTCCTTCTGCGGGTACATGGATAAACAAATAGTAGTGTGTCCATACAAAGAAACCCTGTTCAGCAATAAAAGGAAGCAAATTATGGATGTCCACGATGACAAAATCATCCTGCTGACAGGAGGAAGTCAGACATAAAATAGTGCATGCTGCATGATCCCATTTACATGTTTGTATTAAACTCTGGAAAAGAAAAACTCAGCCCATGCTGGCAGGAGACCAGCAGTTATTATTACCTGGTAGGGGAGGGAATTATCTGCAGAGAGAGGGTGCGATCTTTGGAGTAATGGATATGTTCTGCATTTTGATTGTCCTGTTTACTACATGAGTGTGTACATTTGTCAAAATTCATCAGTTAAGTTAAAGGGGTATGTTATGGACTGAATTAGGTTCCCCCAAAGCTCATATGTTGAGACCCTAACCTCTAGCACTTCAGAATTGGGCTGTGTTTGTAGAGAGGATCTTTACAGAGGTGATTAAGTCAAAATTAAGTCCTTAGGGTGGGCTCTAATCAAGTCTGACCGGTGCGCCTAGGAGAAGAAATTACACAGACGTGCCCAGAGGGAAGATGGATGTGAAGGTGTGGGGAGAAGACGGCCGCCTGCAGGCCAAGGGGAGAGGCCCCAGGATCAATCCTGCCACACCCTCAGCTTCAACTTCCACCTCCAGAACTGTGAGAAGTTAAATTCCTGTTGTTCAAGGCCCCCAGTCTGTGATACTTTGTCATGGCAGTCTCAGCACACCAATCCATGGTGTGTTTCCTTGTATATGCATTATACCTCTATAAAATACAAGAAGATACAAATAAAGCTTAGGCGATGACGGATTGTACGTAGCTCTTCCAGGCTTGCGCACTGCCTTGCTCTCAGTGAGCCCTCCAGGAATGCCATAAATGCTAACTAAAGTTGTGGCTGCTACCTAGCATATTAGCTGGTAATTGAGTCACCCACTCCTTTTTTCAAGCAATTCTAGAAGTTTCAAAATCTGCTCCAGTCCAAAGCAGTGAACACTGCTACCCCCATTACCATTCCTCGAGTACTTGGTATGTACCAGATGAGATGTGCAGTAACAGTGGACAGCAGGCCGGGGACATGCTTCCACACTCCATGAGGTAGTTATTTTCATCCTTGTTTTACAGGTGGGGTTTCTGAGGCTGAGTGGGTACATGAGTTGTCCAAAGTCACTCAGGGAGCTGGTGGCCATTTCAATGTCCCGATGAAAGGCTTTATTCACCCAGGGCAAGTCATGTTTCCATGGACTCTTTCATTCCCTGGGTGAGGGCCCAAATCCTTTCAAGGGAGGTCAAGGCTGTACAACCTGTCTTTGTCCAGCTTGCAGAGGCAGAAGGCAGGTGTTTTCTTTCCGGGCTGTGAGGTTTCTTCTCTCAGTGCTGGAGGCTCCAGCAGACACTGAGCCCAAGGAAGCCAGGGAAATGGGAGTCTCCATACAAAACGTCTGCTGGGCTGAGGAGACTGGAAGGTGGGTTGCACCGTCATACCCCACTGGATGTGGGGATCTGGTTAGTTACTGGGACCCCAGAGGAGCGTCCTGAAAGGGAGGTTGGGAGGAGGCCACTTCCCTGAGACCCACGGGGATGTCACCATGGTGGAGGTAGCAGTGGTAAAACACTCAACAGTGGTTTGCCCACCGTGACTGTGACTTTGAGCTTGTCCTTCTGGTATTTCACTTTACATATGTCTTCTGGGTAGCCAGCCCTGACCCACTAGGGTCAAGGACCCCTCTGACTCCCACAGCCTGTGGGCTGCACACACCTCCTGCTCTCAACTGTCTTTGAACCTTCCTTCTCTGCCAAATTGTAAACTCTCTGGGGCAGAGCCTGCATACACCTTCCCTCTGAGACCTCAACACCCAGCCCAGCGGGTGCTCCCAGCAGCCGGGCAGCAAGGTGACTCAAACACAGGTGCTAGAGCCTGGCCTGGCCTGAACTTCCAGCTCGCCCGCCTACCAGCCACAAGGCCCTGGGTGAGTCACCACCTCTTATTTAGCCTCATTTTCCACCTCACTGTAATGCGGCCATTGAGGACTATCCACAACTTCAGGGATAAATGTAGTTCACAGTCCCTGTGCAGGGCCTGGGACTCCCTGCCTCAAAGTCCCACTGTAGATAGAGAAGGCTGAACAGGAAGAGTAAATTACAGGCCAAGCTTGGGGGTGGAGACATGGCTGGAGAGAATCAGAGGAAACTTCAGGGAGGAGGAGACTCCTTGAGCGGAGCTTGGCAGGAGAAGGGCAGGAGCAGTCATGCTAAGAATCAGCACCAGGGTCGTGATGGCTGGCATTTCTTGAGGACATCCTGTGTGCCAGGCACTGTTCTCAGAGGCATGCACCCCTTTGTGTGCCCTTGTGTTGTCCTTGTCCATACTGGCTTTGGGCTTGGTCATGGGAGTCTGTTTTGGCCAACGGGACATCAGCAAATGTGAGGTAAGGTTTGGAAAGCGGTTGCACAGTGTGGCTTGCTCTGGGAAGGCTGTGTCCAATGGAGAAGCCGGGCTAGCCTGCTGACACTGGTGGCCTGGCCAACAGCCATGCTCTGATCAAGTGAGACCATCTCAGACCATCCAACCCCAAGGTGTCTGCAGTTGCCTGAGTGAGCCCAAATAAAACCCACTGAAGAACCAACCATTCAGCTGAACCTAGACCAGAAGGCAGAGCTAGGAAAAAGATCGCTGTTTTAAGACACTACGGTTTAGGGCAGTGGTTCTCAACCTTCCTAATGCTGCCACCCTTTAATACAGTTCCTCTGTTGTGGTGACCCCCAACCATAAAATTATTTTCATTGCTACGTCATAATTGTAATTTTGCTACTGTCATGAATTGTAATGTAAATATCTGATATTAGGCCACCCCTAAAGGGGGTCGTGACCCACAGGTTGAGAACCACTGGTTTAGGGTGGTTTTAGTGCTTCAATAGATCATTGAGACAAACCTCCAAGTGTCAGGTGTCTAAAGAAAACATGATGAGGGAGGCCATGCAGATGTGACATAGTGGATATCTTGTCTGCATGGCATCCTGTCCTAGGAGGTGGGGAGACAAGCCTTAAAGGAAAACTCCTGGAGCCCCGAGTTGCTGATATCTGCATCCCCAGGAGGAATCATGAAGAGCTCACAACCCCATTTGCATTCAGGACCCCAAAGAGGATCCTCACCTCCCACCTCACTGCCTGCTTCCAAAGCACCCACCTCACCTCAAAGACTGTCAGCGCACCCCATCACCCAGCATCTGGCCCAAAGCAGACACATAGGAAGTTGAGTGATGCAGGGTCCTCATGACCACACCTGGGACCCTGAACCACTGGGGAACACAGAACACTAAATTTAAGCTGTCTGTTCTACGTCTACCCTAACCTGGGGTGGATGGTGTGTTCTCCTCCTTCCTTAGACAGAATTGAGTGTCTGCTGCCCCACCTGGGTCCAGTTAGACAACATCTGAATTCCCCTTAGAACAAACAGGAACAGGAGTCTTTTCCTTCAGTCTGGATGGAGTGTCTCCCTCCTCCCTTAGACTGGGTGGGGCGAACCCACCTCCCATGTAGACTGGGAGAGCGGCTCCCCCCTCATCCATCCCTATCGCTCCACATCTGTTAGGTGATGTTCTTTCTCTCGGGGAGAGAAGGACGGCTTGGCCTCGGGTGCAGGCTCCCTCCTAGAATTGTTTAAAAGCAAGAAATGACTACACACTCTTAGGTGGCATCTAGAAAAATGTCTTTATTTTCCACTCCCCTTGATTGGGAGCTAGTCACGTACACCACATTGATCAATAATCCTAACAGCCTCATTTCTTATCTTGGGAAAGTGAGATAGCCAGCATAAGATTAGCCTAAAGAAAGAAAGTCCGGGAAAGTAAGACGACCATCTTAAGCTAGCCTCAGGCTGTTCCTCACTGAAGACCTAAAAGAACTACACATTATCTGACTTCTATTGTTAAAGTTAAAGGTTAGGATAAACAGAGGTGTAAAACCTTTTTCTTCTATGTGCTCAATTAAATTTCCTAGAAACAGGCTCCATGACTGTTTTCTTATGGTTTGGAGACCCCACAGTTATGATGGAGTATTTTACTCACATCATTACGATGGAGTTTTTCTTTTCACGCACATCAACCTTTGAGTCATGTCCTCTGCACAGATGGGCCGTTTCAACCCTTATCTGACAGGCTGACTTGACTACACAGTTGGGGTTCCCTGTAGGAGGTTTTTAAGCCTTTCCTGCAGGCCCCCACTGTGTTTTCCCAGGTCGCTTAGGTCTCGACAAAAGCGCATAATACTCGCAAGTCTTTTCGCTCAGTTTCTGGAATTAAAAGAGCACATTTCATTTAATTTTTGTGGGAGTTTACCCCACAGTAGGGCATTGGCCCCATATGCCGAGGGTGGCAGGTTCAAACCCAGCCCCTGCTGAAAAGGAAAAAAAAAAAGGAGAAAGAAAAAGAAATATTGTAATTCATTGGCCATAATTAGATCACATGACATTCTTGAATGAACCAATCATTGTAAAGGGAAATGGAATTGCAAAGGGAAGTGAAATATCTTCCCCCATGGTGGGGGGGCGGGCATTGTCAGCTTTTCCTGAGGCACGGGGTTGCTTGGGGCAGGGTGGGTATCAGAAGAAACTCAGGTTCTGTTAGGAAAGAAGAAAGGCACACAGGAGAGGTACTTCCCCAGGCTCTCTGGGTTTGGAGTTACTCAGGGATCTGTTTCACGTTCTACTTCATATCAGAAGGATGAGACTAAGACAGATGGAACAGCGTGCTTGTTGTTGGTTTTCTGTTTGTCTGTTGTGAGTACTTGGAGGCAGTAGGGAGGCAGGAGAAGCTTTGTACCTCTCCTGAAAGTTTTCCAGAGGAAGTTATGCATTAGTTGATTCTTAGGGAATGAATGAGACTTAGCTGGGCGAAAGGTGGAGAATTGTTCCAGAGTGTGGAAGTTGTATGTGCAAAGGCCAGAGGCATGAAAGAGCATGGCATGCTCTGGGAACCACGCCTGGTTCAATATTTAGTAAGAGAGAGGGAATGGTAAGAAAAGAAAAGGAGCTGGAAGGTGGGCAGCTGGGGCTCCAGCATGGAGGACCTTGTATACCAAGGTTGGGCTTAGAGTTTTATACTAGTGAACACGTGGTGTCTGAAGGGTTTTAAGTAGAGCAGTGATAGGATCCTGTTTGTGTTTTGAAAGATCATTCTGGCTGTAGTGTGGAGAACACGCAGAAGAAAGCTTGACTGAAAGCAGGGAGACCACTTAGGAGCTTGTCCTGAAACCAGGGGAGAGAAGGCGGTGGTGGCCGCAGGGGTGGAGAAGCGGGTGCCGCCTTGACAAAGCTCAGGAGAGTGGTTGGATATAGCATGGGGTGGTGGTGGGGGAAACAGATGAGCCCCAGATAACCCCTTGTTTGTGACTTGATCCAGGGGCAGATGCTGGAACCAGTCACTGAACAGGAAATAGGAGGAGACAGGAGCAAGGGAAGGTCCGAGCAGATGAGGAGATCAGAGGTTCTGAACTGGACAGACGGCCATGTCATTTTGGCTCCCTTCTCTCTTGGCATTTCCCATTTCTCGTGTTTTCCCTGAAAGCTCGGAACCACCACAACTTTTCCACAAAAACCACGAGGCTGGGTCTGAGAGCTCCAAGATCTCCGTGGAAACAAGAGGATGTGGTGGAGAAGGGGAAGGCACCTCTGATATAATTTTGGGTCCACTGCTCCGGAGACTCACACTAAAACAATAAAACTGCTAATTCTGTCTCCTAGTATACCAGAAAATGGAAGCTTTGCAGAGAAACCAGGCTGCATTATAATCACAGGCTTTTAAATAAGTATCATGGTGATCTGTAGCATCAAACAATAAGGTGTGGAAGGCCTTACTGTTTTTTTGTTCTGTTCATGGACTGAAAACAGACTCAGCAGAATTCAGGGACTTTTAAATAGATTTGGAGAGTGACTCTGAGCCAAGGTGCCTGCCACTTTACAGAGTAAATTATCAAGGCAGTAAGAGGTGGGAACTTCAGCCTGGGGGAATGGTTAATTGCTTTGCCCTCTAGTTATTGTTTTGGTCCCACGCTGTAAAGTACAGCATTCTAAGAGAAGACTATAAATTTCTCGGTGGGGTGGAGGGTGCTGTGGGGGTGGGAGTGGGGTGGAGATGGGAAAGACAAGCTATCCTTCATGTTACCCTTAGTTATCAATTATGGGAAGTATGTATCTTTTTCAGGCAATGCTAATAGAGCCCTTCCGTTTTTATTTTTCCTGTGTTCTTTACCCCTCCCCCAACTCATATATACATATGTATACACATAAACTAAGCATCCACAGATGTGGACCCATTCAGCAAAGCCTTAGGCTACCCATTGTTTTATTTTATTTGTTTGTTAGTTTTTAATTATTTTTTATTAAATTATAACTTTGTACACTGATGCATTTATGGGGTTCTATTTATTTATTTTTTGAGACAGAGTCTCACTGTGTCGCCCTCGGTAAAGTGCTGTGGCATTCACAGCTCACAGCAACCTCCAACTCTTGGGCTTAGCGATTCTCTTGCTAAGCGATTCTCTTGCCTCAGCCTCCCAAGTAGCTGGGACTACAGGTGCTCACCACAACGCCTGGCTATATTTCGGTGGCAGTTGTCATTGTTGCTTAGCCAGACTGCGCTGGGTTTGAACTGGCCAACCTTGGTGTATGTGGCTGGTGCCGGCCGTAACCACTGTGCTACGGGCGCTGAGCCTACCCATTGTTTTAGATACATGTATCCACAGAGGATCCTTAGTCTTGAGAAAACCTACCCAACAGTACAATGAACACTAGCTGGGTGACAGGCACATTTATAATTTTGACTCAACCTTGTGAAAGTGATCCAACTAACCAAAAATATTAGAACCCCTGCAAATACTTGGAAATAAAAAAAAAACATAAATAAAAGTGAAGGACAACTGCAAAAAAAGAAAAAGAAGAAGAAGTAGAAAGAAAGGAAACGCCTGACTTGAGAAAGCAAATTTCATGAGGAAGTCGAAGGTTGTACAGATTTCACAGGGCCCCACCCCCACGTCCTGGGTCCCTTGCAGCCATTACTATTTCTTGATCTCTTGCCCTGGGTTTTTTGCTGGGCAAAATGCAGTGATTCTGTCCTTAGGAGCTGACAAGTGAAGGCTGGGAGCATTCACATGACTTTGGCTGTTGAGGGTGGAGGCAGTGGTGGCTGTTGCTGCCGCTGCTTTGCGTGTTACCTGGGTGGGTGGGGTGGTGGAGAGGCAGGTGGGTTCTTTCACACGCTGTGCGTTGGTGAAGGCGTTTTGTGCTTGGGAGCTGTTTGTTTTTTCGCCTTGCAAGCTGCTGGATGCCTCTGATTCCCCAGCACGCAGCCTTATTCAAGTGCTGCCTTGGGAAATAACATGCCCTTCCAGCCAGGCTTGTCACCCTGGCTCTGTCCCCATCTAGCATGTCTTCTCTGGTAGGAAGCAGGAGGTGTGCAGTCTTCCTGGCTGTTCTGACAGGAGCCCATGGTGGCAGGAAGTGTCTGAAGGCAAGAAGATATCAAGTCCAGGGACATCAGCTCTAGGCTGGGCCCTGCCGGTGGCAGGAGTGTGATTCTACTCCAGCCGCACACTGCTGGCCACATTGGCACCGCCCAGGGAGGAAGGAGGTGGTATAGCTGGCAGGCTAGTGATCTTCTGGCAAACCTGACCTGATTCAGGCGCAGGTGGAGACGCCAGAACAGTGTTTCACAGGTCTGTTCCAGAACATTGATTCCATGGAACCTAAAAATGATAAAAGGGTTCTGGGAATAAATGAACTGGCGAAACACTGAATTCAAGGCAAAAAAATCTTTTTACTGAAAGAGACTTAAACTTCTCAAACTTAAAATTTGCTAAAGAGTGTTATAAATCTTTAGGCAAGGATTAGAGTACATAATGTTTCTGGAATCCACTGGACATGGAACATTTGGGGGGGGTTAGCATCTGTTGGGGGGAGGGTTCCATAGAACACACTTTGAGAACACTGCCCTCTGCTTTCCTTGCGTCTGAGCTCATGTGAGCAGACGGGGCGCTCAGCTCTGGGTGCCAGGATATTGGAGTTTCCATCTGGCTATTTGTGGGGCTATTCTTGGCTTTTGCTTTTGTTGTTTCCTGCAACACCAGTCAATGTGTATGTCTTTTTTTTTTTGGAGACAGAATCTCACTCTGTTGCCCTGGAGTGTTGTGGCATTATCATAGCTGACAGCAACCCCAAACTCTTAGACTCAAGTGATCCTCTTGCCTGAGCCTCCTGAGTAGCTTGGGACAACAGGTGCCCACCACAATGCCTAGCTAGTTTTTTCTATTTTTAGTAGAGATGGGGGTCTCACTCTAGCTCAGGCTGGTCTCCACCCATCTCTGCCTCCTGGAGTGTTAGAATTACAGGCAAGAACCACCAAGCCTGGCCAATAACCTTAGCTTTGAACAAGAGAGGGGGCCTAACTAGTGTGCAGACAAGTTGGCTGCAGGGAGGAGGAGCTCACACTGCAGGGCTGAGGGAGAGGGAACAGTGCAGTCAGTGCAGTAAAGACCGGGGTCCTAAAGTTCAACAGACTTTATCCAAATCCTGGCTTGGCTCTTCCTTGGATGTGGAATCCAGGCAATTTTCATAACCATCTGAGGCTCAGTTTCCACATCTATAAAATGGGGTTACTAATAGTACCTCCTTCCCAGGGTATTTGTGAGAAATGAATAAGACAATACATGTAATCAGCACATGACATCCCTCAAATCAGAGGCTCATGCAAAGTCTTTTTTAAAAGTTCTGATATATTATAGAAACAAAGAGGGGATAGTTGAGAGAAGGGACAGGGAATGAAGGTGGCCTGCTGTACCCAGGAGGCAGATGGACACAGGGATCAGGTGGAGAGGGAGGTGGATAGGTGCTATGGTCTGAATGTTTGTGTCTTCTACCCCCAAATTTGCATGTTGAAATCCTGACTCCCAAGGTGATGGTACTAGAAGGTGAGGTCTTTGAGAGGTGATTAAGTCATGGGGGTGGAAACTCATGAATGGGATTAGTACCCCTTATAAGAGAGCCTGAGAGAGACCCTTTGCCCCTTATACTCTATGGGGACACAGTGAGAAGGTTCAATCTAAGAACCAGGAAGCAGGCCCTTACCAGACCAGACATCAAATCTGCTGGCCCTTGACCTTGGACTTCCCAGTCTCTAAAACAGTGAGAAATGAGTTTCTGTTCTTTATAAGACACATGGTATCTTGCTGTAGCAGCCCGAATGCACTAAAACAATAGGTTACCTTGGTGCATTCAGGATGGGTGAGTTGAAGGAAGAAGAAAGCCATAATGTAGAGTTTGTTTTCTGCTTCTGCCACTTGGGCCAACCTAGCCTTGCTTTCATCAGTCAGAGTACTGATGGGAGAAAACCATTAACACACACTCCGTAAACTCTAACCTGTGCCATTTGGAATCTAGAGTCCTTTGCCATGCAGGGTGGTTCTGTAACTGGCCTGGGGGCTGGGGGAGGGATCTCAGCCTCTGGAAGCCTGGCGTCAACATATCAGAGGGAAAGAAAAGGTCACTGGCATTTTGGGATGCCTGGAACCTAGTGAACCCAACAATGAGGTCACCAGTTCACCCTCTGGCTGTTGAGTCCCATCCCAGGACATGATTCATATCCTACTGGAGGAGGAGGAAGAGATTGTACAGCGCAGCTGCCTCTTCTCACTGTGTCAGCGGCTGCCTGCAGGCCAGACTCAGGCAATCTGAGGAAATGATTTGAGGGTTCAAGGTGAGGCCTGAATGTGGGGAAGCAGATTGTGCCCCATGAAGGGAATCAGAGGAGACAGCTGGTTTGTGAGTTAAGGCTATACCTGGCTGGTTTCGAAGAGTATCCTCCTTGATGCTGAAAAGCTTCCAGGCTAATCTCGACCTGGTTCTCTGGGCAGTTGTCAGTGAGGTGAGGAGGGGGTTAGGAGGATTGTTTAGTGTAGCCGCCAGCGTGGGGTGCTGCGAGTCCTGGAAGAGGTTCCTTTTGGAGGTGAAGGATGTGAGCTCAGGCCGTGTTTAGATCCAACCAGAAACAGTATCAATACCCAACTCAGAATGTTATGAGCCTTTCCATTCACTCACTAACGCACTGAGACCTCATAACCCCATGTGGTGGGTTTTTTTCATTAGCCTAATTTGGCAAATGGGGAAATCAAACTAAGTTCGGGTCAAGTAACTTGCCAGAGGTCCTGTGAGTATTAAGAACCAAGACTGGGGCCAGGTTCAGTGGCTCACAACTCTAATCCTGGCACTTTGGGAGGCTGAGGTGAGTGGACTGCTTGAGCTTAGGAGCTGGAGACCAGCCTGAGCAAGAGCGAGACCCTGTCTCTACTAAAAATAGAAAAACTAGCTGGGCGTGGTGGCACACGCTCGTAGTCCCAGCTACTCTAGAGGCTGAGGCAAGAGGCCTGCTTCATTCTAGGAGTTTGAAGTTGCAGTGAGCTAGGTTGACACCAACCATGACACTCTAGCCTGGGGCAACAGAGAGAGACTGTCTCAAAAAAAAAAAAAAAAAAAGAAGAAGAAGAAGAAGAAAACAACAACAAAAAAAACCTAGGACTTGAACTTGGGGAGTATACCTCCAGACCAGTGTGTTGTCATGAGATTTAACAAAAATGGTATTCAGTGGTAGGCTAGGTCAGAGACATGGGGCAGGAGTGTAGCCCCTTGTGCAGCTAGGTCTGCGCTCTAGGGGGCTGAGTTGGGATGGGAGGCAGGGTTGTGTGAAGTGGGAGGCTCAGTAGTATCTGAAGTTCAATTGTCTTACAGACGGAAGCAAAGAGGCAGCTCAGAAACATTTTACTAAATTGCCTGTGATGTTTGCCAGTGTTTTGCACCAGCTGCAAGCATGAAATTTGGGTGATGGAAATGAGCTTACCTCCTGGCCCTGTGATGGTTCTATATGCTTCGGGGGCAAGAAGATTCTGATTCCTGGGAAGGAGGGAGAGAACAAAGTGTATAGTGAAAAGAGCACCAACTTTAGAGCCAGACAGACTAGGCTTGCAATCTCACCCTAACTCCCATTAGCTCTGTGACTTTGGGAAAGTTTTTTAACGTCTCTGAGCCTCAGTTTCCTCATCTGTAAAATAGGGATAATATGTACCTCCCAGCATTATTGTGAGTATTAAATGAGATGATGAATGCTCAGTTTACAGTGCCTGGGGCTCGGTAGGTATTGGGTGTAAATTCCTCTCCTCCCCATACTTGCCTTCTTTTCCCTCTTTGCCGGGGAGAACAGGAGAAAGGTGGCAGAGCTGCAGGGTCTGCAGCCCTCCTCAAATGCCTCTGGCAAAGGAGAAGGTTATTCCTCATCCCAGTTTGGAGAAGACAAAGTGCAAAGCGAAACCTGCTGACCCTGCCTGTTGCTTCCTTGTGGTGGCAATCACCCACCCTGACAGTGAGTCTGCCCCAGGCACTGACACCAGAGGCTGCACACACAGGCAGGATGGGTTTAAGGTGGGCCTAAAAGGACAACTGGGAGCTGGGACAGGGAGCTGCACCCTCAAGAGGGATGAGACCAGAGGAGGTGGCCCTGAGGTCCTGACTGGAGAGGGAGGACAGGATGGTGACTTCCAGCCAGCAGGGAGGGCCAGCCTATCTTCAGGAGACCAGCCACAGTGGGGTCTTATGCTAAGCCCATAACTGCTCCCTCCCTTCTCTCCTCCTTCCCAGGAAAAGCAAACAAAGTGAATTGTCCCTCGGAGCCACCAGGAAAGAAAAAGGCTCTAGAGAGAAGACAGGCGGGGTGCTTTTGTTCCTGCTTTCCTACCCCCAGCTAATGCTGTTGACCACCTTCACACGTCTCTCAGTCCGTGGGCTGCCTAGACAGGCCTCATTTCACAAACAGCGTGCGTTCTAGCAGTGTGACCTTGGTTGAGTCACTAAACTTCTCTGGACCTCAGTGTCTTCAGCTGGGTAGCAGATTAGAGGACACCTCCTTGGTATATGGCAGGCATGCAATAAATACTTTCTTGGCTCGGCGCCTGTGGCTCAATCGGCTAAGGCGCCAGCCACGTACACCTAAGGTGGCAGGTTCGAATCCCCAGCCCGGGCCCGCCAAACAACAATGATGGCTGCAACCAAAAAATGGCCAGGCGTTGTGGTGGGCGCCT
>CAUYQV010154821.1:0-39514 GCA_963574575.1 Galagoides demidoff | reverse complement strand
GGCTCAAGCGAGTCTCCTGCCTCCACCTCCCAAGTAGCTGGGACCACAGGCGCCCACCACAACGCCCGGCCATTTTTTGGTTGCAGCCATCATTGTTGTTTGGCGGGCCCGGGCTGGGGATTTGAACCCGCCACCTTAGGTGTATGTGGCTGGCGCCTTAGCTGATTGAGCCACAGGTGCCAAGCCAAGGTGTATGTTCTTAATCTTTTTTTTTTTTTGAGACAGAGTCTTACTTTGTCACCCTTAGTAGAGTGCCATGGCATCACTGCTCATGGCAACCTCCAGCTCTTGGGCTTAGGCAATTCTCTTGCCTCAGACTCCCTTGTAGCTGGGACTACCCACCACAATGCCCAGCTATTTGTTTGTTGCAGTTTGGCCAGAGCTGGGTTCAAACCTGCCACCCTCAGTATATGGGGCCAGTGCCCTACTCACTGAACCACAGGCGCCGCCCTATGTCCTTATTCTTTTTTTTTTTTTTGGCAGTTTCTGGCCAGGGCTGGGTTTGAACCTGCCACCTCCGGCATATGAGGCCGGGGCTCCACTCCTCTGAGCCATAGGCAACGCCCTATGTCTTTATTCTCAAGGAAGAATCTCCCCAAGGGAAGGACAGTAGGGCCACTCATCCCCTCTCTATTCCCACCCATCCCATGGTCCATCTCTGCTCCCAACACTGGAGTGTATCCAAATCTCTTCTGCTATAGTTCCCACAGCCTACTAATAACCCGTGACAAACCAGTAATTACCCTTAAAGAAACCTTAACACATCATCAGATATGACCTTCTTTTCCCAAATATTCCCTTTCCACTGGTGGAGAAACCAAACCCAGAAAGGGGAACCTAAGAATGCAGAGGAGAAGAGATAGGAGTTCAAGGCCTTTGGCTTAATGGCCTCTCACATGTGTGCCCCCTGTCCACTCTCTATTTTCTGTCCTCAGTATCCCATATGTAAAATGGGGAACACTAATAATGATGATGATAGAAATGATACTAATCTAGTGGGCTTCTCTAAGGACCCGGGAGGAAACCAGTGGTACTCTTGCTAAATTATAACCCCTGGGACGGTTAGGATTTCTTCATCATACTGGTGGTTGTTATTGCTATTTTCCAAGACCTGGCCAATCCCTCTGCCCACTGAGACGAGTTACTCATATGCAGGTCTGTGGAAAGTTCAACTGAAATGTAGTTCTGTTCTACCCCTTTCTTGACCAGAGATGGGCTCTCTGGCACTTATCCTGGCCTTTGAGGTTCCAGTGAGGATTCTGGGCATCAAGAGACTGTATTGGGTCCAAAGCAAAAGCTAGTTAACACCTCAGGTCAGGTGCTAACCCCAGGATTCTGTTGGGCTTCCTGCATAGTTCTCCCCCCCAGGAACTCCACTTCCACAGGCCTGGGATCTTCTTTGCCCCAAGACTCAAATCCATGTCCATGGAATATCCCCCTCCTGAGACCCTTAAACTTACTACATTCCTCCTCATAGAAAGACACCCAAATACACCACTAAACTTCTCACCCCAGTCAAATCCAGACCTTTGGATTTTTCTCTCTCGAGACCCCCAAATCCATAACTTTGTGTTCCCGTCTCACTTTGAGACCCCAAATCCAAAGCTCAGGTGCTCCCTTATTCCAGACTCTTCCATTTTGCAGTTTATCCACTGCCTTTTCCTTAATCCAGAGCCCTGAAGTACCCCCTCCTTAAGTGCCAAAGATTTAGTATGGGGCTAATGTTTTCTTAATCTGGCCTTGGGTCCGTCTCCACCCTCTGGCTGGGTCCCAAGCAAGCAGGGCACATGGTGTGGGTTGTAGCGGGGAGATGAAAGGGGATAGTTATATAATCAGCCAAAGCGCATCCTTTTTCAGTAGTATATAAAGGCAAATCACGTCAGCCATCACCATCTGACTATCACTCTCACTGCCACCATGCTGGCCTCTGGGATACTTCTGGTGGCCTTGCTGGCCTGCCTGACTGTGATGGTCTTAATGTCTGTCTGGCGGCAGAGGAAGATCTGGGGGAAGCTGCCTCCAGGACCCACTCCCTTGCCCTTCATTGGGAACTACCTGCAGCTGAACACAGAGCAGATGTACAACTCCCTCATGAAGGTGTCACAAGGCAGGGAGATGGGTGGACATGGGTTGGGGTGGTGGCTTCCCAGTTCGGCTGGGGCTTTGTGACAGGCGTTTGACTAGGTTGGACCAGGGCAGTGATTTTCAGCTGGTGTGCTGCAGCACACTAGTGTGCCCTGAACAATTTTAAAGACTGTTATTAAATTATTTTTGAAAGAAATTCAAACCAGAGTAAGTATATTCTTTTTTCTTTTCTTTTTTTTTTTTTTTTTGTAGCTCTTTTTGTTTTGAACAACATTTAAGTGTGCCATGGAAGTTTCAGTATAGGTTCAAGAGTGCTGTGAGATAAAAAAGGTGGAAAGACACTGGACCAGAGTCTTAAGAAAGGGGAGATTGGAAGTTTCAGCCTCAGAGGGCGAGTCAGGAAAGACCAGAGCTAGGGACATCTAGTCCCTTAACGGGGGAAATGCATCCAGTCTGCGACATCTCAGCCCTGAGCCCCTTCAGCTGGGGCTGCTCCCTGTAACCACCCCTGCTCACATTCGCCAGATCAGCGAGCGCTATGGCCCCGTGTTCACCATCCACCTGGGGCCCCGGCGGATCGTGGTGCTGTGCGGATATGATGCTGTAAAGGAGGCTCTGGTGGACCAGGCCGAGGAATTCAGCGGGCGAGGGAAGCAGGCCACCTTTGACTGGCTCTTCAAGGGCCATGGTAAGGGGGACTCACAGTGGGGGACCTTCGGTGGGGGTTGCGGTCAGGCAGACTGGATGGCCTCAGTTTCCCCAGCCTTCCCTCCTCACTCACCTGCCTACTCAAGCCTGTGGCAGAGCCCTTCTTCTGCTCTCCGTCCATCAGAGATCACTATTCCCTGTCCCTGAGTCTGTCACGCTCCGTTCTTAGTGTCCACAGCCAGATGGCTCCCCGCCTCTCTCTGCCTCTGTCTCCCTGTTCTCCCTCTCTCTGCTGTCCCCTGTGGCTCCATCTCTTAGAACGTTTGGGATTAATGTTCGCAAAGCTTAGTCCTTAATCTGTCTTTTTATCAATCTCAGCTTCTGTGCTTCTCCACATTTCTCTGTCTCTACTCTTCCCTCCCTTTCTTCTTCCTCTGTCTTAGAATCTCACTCTATTTCTGCTTCAAAATCCCCATTCCTGCATCTCCTGGTAACAATCCTTCACCATGTTTACTTCCACTTCCCAGATCTCCACACACCTCACCTCTTCTCCCTCCACCCTCCATCCTCTTTCTGCCACCCTCCCTCCTTCCATTTCTCCCTCAGTGAGTGCCCCTGTATCTGTCTGTCTCTGCCTCTCTCCTCGTCCGATTTCCTCCTTCCACTCCCTCTCCCTATGCGCACCCCCACCCCCACCCCAACCCCTTGGAACCGCCGGAACCGGCTGGGGGGGCTGGGGGCGCCCAGGCCTCTCGCCACCCCTGCGCTCACCTCCCAGGCGTGGCGTTCAGCAACGGCGAGCGCGCCAAGCAGCTGCGGCGCTTCTCCATCACCACGCTGCGGGACTTCGGCGTGGGCAAGCGCGGCATCGAGGAGCGTATCCAGGAGGAGGCGGGTTTCCTCATCGAGGCCTTTCGGGACACGCGCGGTGAGTCGAGGGCGCGGGGAGGAGAAGAAAAGCGCCCGGACCTTTGCCTTCTGGCCGGGCACGGGGACTAGGTTGGGAAAGGCGCCCGCGCTCCCAGCTCTAGACTCTACTGGGAACGTGGCCCGTCACAACAATACCCTTCTCAGACTGCCATCAGCCCGCCGAGCTGACTCTCTCCCCACGATTCCCGTCTCACCCATGAACCCGCACCACCCCTCAGGCGCTGTCATCGATCCCACCTTCTTCTTGAGCCGAACGGTCTCCAATGTCATCAGCTCCATTGTTTTTGGGGACCGCTTTGACTATGAGAACAAAGAGTTTCTGTCACTGCTGCGTATGATGCTGAGCAGCTTCCAGTTCACAGCTACATCCACGGGACAGGTAACCTGTTCCCGCAGGGCGCCACCACAACCTGCAACTGCTCCCCTCCACGGGGACGGGTGCCCCAAACTCCCATCTTCCTTCAGACAGCATCCCCTTAAAATCAGCCCCCCCAATCTTCTACAAGTGACCACTTGCATCACAGCCCATGACAGGTGCCCAGTATTCAGTCTCTAAGGATACCTGGCTATGTCAACAGATGCCCCCCAAAATAGGTTCTGCAGGGAAAATACATACCCTCAACTTAGGACTCTCACCTGAACAGGTGTTCCTATCCCAACTTCCCTTAACTCATAACAGATACTCTCTACTTCGTTCTTCTAAATGTCTTAACACCTGGACAAGTGACCACCTCAGCCCACTCCGTGAATGCCTGAACAACCTGGTGCTGCAATATCCAGACCACCAAAATCCCGTCACATCTACACAGGTGTCCCAAACTAGCCTTCTGGTACAGCTAGACAACTGCCCCCCACTTGACCCACTTAAATACCTGAACACTTAGGCCAGCACCCAAACAAATACCCCATAACACATAAATATCTGGACAGATTATTTCCCAAACACCCAAACTCCTACTCACTCATTCATGTTACAGAGGTGCCCTCTGTGTAGCCCATGTGAATGAATACGTAAAACACCTGAGCAGGTATCCCCGTCCACTTCATCTGAACACCACCCCACTTTAATACCTGAACTCCTGTACAAAACCCCTGATCTAGACCTGATCTTGTCTCCAGACAAGCTCACCTGAATGCCTAAACACCTGGACAGGTAAAAACCAGTCCCACCTGAATATCGAAACACCTTGATAGATGTCATTGAACCCAACTTCACTTGAATATCTGAATAGCTAGATGTGTACTCCAATCCAGCCTCACTTGGATAGCTGAAACCTGGTCACATGACCCAATCCATTTCACTTAATTTCCTGGACCGTGCCCCACTCTTAATCTGCAAGAAGGTTATATACACATTATATACACATTCCTATCCAGCCCCACCTACATTCCTGGGAACCTGGACAGGTGCCTTTAATCCAGTGAGACAGGTCCCACTCCCACGGATCCTGCCCACTGCAGCTGTCCTTCCCATCCCTTCTTCTCCCCCCAACTCCCAGCTCTATGAGATGTTCTATTCAGTGATGAAACACCTGCCAGGACCACAGCAACAGGCCTTTAAGGAACTGCAAGGACTGGAAGACTTCATAGCCAAGAAAGTGGAGCACAACCAGCGCACCCTGGATCCCAACTCCCCACGGGACTTCATCGATTCCTTTCTCATCCGCTTGCAGGAGGTACACACTGGCAGCCAGTGTGGGGAGGTCCAAAGCCAGGCAGAGGAAAATAAGGATGGGAGGATGGGGAGACAACAGACACCCATTCAAATTAGCCCCATCATAACAATCCTCACAATCCCCATGGCTCTAATTACATAAGGGCAGGACTTGTATATGAGAATCATAATAGCAAGCACTTCTACAGAACTATTGTAAGTCAGGTACCAGTTAAGTGATTTAAGATGTTCACCTGTTTATCACTCACAGCGGCTCTTGAAAGAGTTCCTATCACGGCCCTAATTTTATAAAGGAGGAAACAGGCTGAGAAAGTATAAGTAGTTTATTTGAGGTCACAGAGTGAGGAAGCAGGAGACCTAAGCTCAAACCCTGGTCTCTCTGACTCTAAGTCTGGTGCTTTTAGCCACCATGCTCTCACCTTTCATGCCCTGGTTATCAGATACACCTGTGCAGACAGGTAATCTGGCTTTACTATGTACCATTGGAGAGACTTCATCTACATCTAGATATTAGTCTTCCATGTGTGAAGAAGGGAGAGAGGGCTTTATGGATTCTGCAGTTTAGCACAAAAGGCTCAAGGGAGGAGATTCCTCCATGGTAAGCTTCAAGATTTAGGGAAGGAATAGGAAAATTCTCTGTGTGTGTCTCAGAAAATACATCTCTTTTTAACTCTCTCTGATTTACTCTATCTTGCTATCTCTGCCTTTCTTTTTCATTATCTCCCTAGATCCTGCTGTTTCTAAATATTCCTACTATTTAAAAAAGTGATTACATAGTTGGATGCAGTGGTGTGAGGAGGATTGCTTCAGCCTGGGAGTTCAAATCTAGCCTGAGGAACATAATGAGACCTTGTCTCTATTAAAAAAAAAAAAGTGACAACTAAGCCGACAAGTATGATATAGCAAGCTAGGAAAAGAATGTGAGAACATTTTGGGTAAAGCCGGAAGCTGGGTCAAAGGTTGAAAAGTAGAAAGAAACTGACAGATCTTTAGGGTTCCTTTTCTACTTTTGGTCTGGATCTAAGAGAGGAAAGTCCTAGAAAAAGCCCCAGAAAGACCCTCAGGATATGAGGAGGAAGCTCAGCCTAAAGCCCACTCCTCCTGCAGGAGGAGAAGAACCCCAACACCGAGTTCTACATGAAGAATCTGGTGCTGACCACGCTGAACCTCTTCTTTGCGGGCACTGAGACAGTTAGCACAACCCTGCGCTATGGCTTCCTCCTGCTCATGAAACATCCAGATGTGGAGGGTAAGGCTGGAGGGGGTGGCCTGTAGAGGACCACAGACCCTCAAAATTTCCCTGAGCCTGGTGCAATGTCTTCAACCCCTCCCTGATGCCCGGACCCCCAGTCACACCTTACCATCCAGAGACAGGGCATTATTTGGCTGATAGGCATCAGCTGAGTCTCATTAGCTGCTAAAATATTGAAAATGTCTGAACTGGGCAGTGCCTGTGGTTCACTGAGTGGGGCGCTGGCCCCGTATACCAAGGGTGGCAGGTTCGAACCTGGCCCCGGCCAAACTGCAATAAAAAAATGGCCAGGTGTTGTGGTGTGCACCTGTAGTCCCAGCTACTCAGGAGGCTGAGGCAAGAGAATCACCTAAGCCCAAGAGCTGGAGGTGGCTGTGAGCTGTGACGCCACAGCACTCTACCTAGAGCAACAAAGTGAGACTCTGTCTCTAAAAAAAAAAAAAGAAAGAAAATGTCTGAACTAACTGGTAAATCACTCCAGTGCTAAATTCTCTCAGTGACCACTGCCCAATCCTTTGGATCATCTCCTTAGATTCCTCCTTCATAATTTGGGCACAGCCAAGTCAACAGGACCCTGATCCCCAAATGCATATGGCCAATGTCTAGTCGGAATGCTCAACATTGATGTCATACATAGATCAATGTCATCCATCCCATTTTACCCACTTGGATGATCATCCCTGCTAAACAACTAAGCACATTCCTTCTCTTTTCCCAGCCAAGATCCACGAAGAGATTGACCGGGTGATTGGCAAGAACCGGCAGCCCAAATTTGAGGACCGGGCCAAAATGCCCTACACAGAGGCAGTGATCCATGAGATCCAGAGATTCGGGGATATGATCCCCATGGGTCTTGCTCGCAGGGTCACCAAGGACACCAAGTTTCGGGACTTCTTCCTCCCCAAGGTGCTGTTCCCCCACCGCCAGCCTAGAGGGACCTCCAACCCATTCCCTGTGGCCCCAGCACCCCATCCCCATGAGCAGCTTTCCAGCCCCCTCTCAGTCCCTCAATCAAAGACTTCCCCAACCACCACATCCGTTCAACCTGCCCACTTACAGTCCCCTGAATCCCATGTATCCCCCAGACATTTTGCCTCAGGGGAATAAACCCCATGTCCCCAAACTTCCTGTCTCAGGGACATGAACCTTATTTCCTTCAAAGTTCCTCCTTCAGAGAACCTCACCTCCCATGCTTCCCATTTCTCTTCCCCGGGATATCCTAATTCTTCCCTCCAGCCTTTATATACTTTCAGCACACCAATTACCCAAACTGCCTTAAATACACGTTCTCCTCCCTAACAGGGCACCGAAGTGTTCCCTATGCTGGGCTCTGTGCTGAGAGACCCCAAGTTCTTCTCCAAACCCCAAGAATTCAATCCCCAGCACTTCCTGGATGAGAAGGGGCAGTTTAAGAAGAGTGATGCTTTTGTGCCCTTCTCCATTGGTAAGAGACCACTGTTTGGGCAGGACACTGTTCACATCAACAGGGGCCTCCCTCAATCCCTCACTGAGGTATGGTCTGGTATCCTTCTCCAGCCTGGACACTCCTCTTAGAATCTACCCTTGAGCCTACCAGCTGATACCCCTATAACTACCAAATAACAAGTACCTGCACCAGGCAAAAGGGAAGGTATACCTGTTTCAGAGGTGGGGAAAATCAAGGTAAATCAGAGTAAATCAATTTACTATCAACCACAGTAAATCAGAGATTTGTCCAAGGTCATACAACAAATTTTTTCAGATCTCTAAAAGGAGATCAGCACAGCAGGCACATTTGAGAGTGTGTTTGGCAGGAAAGGCCATCTAAACAAGGAAACGGGTCAGAGAGGTTTGGAGCTTCCTCAAAATGTCTGTCAGGCCACAATACTCCAGCCATTCCTCCCCGGGAGAATGCAGTTGAGGTCGGTAGTGGGCGAGGTGGCAGGCTTCACCTCCTTCCTTCCCACCTCTCCTCTTCAGGAAAGCGCTACTGTTTTGGAGAAGGCCTGGCTAGAATGGAGCTCTTTCTGTTCCTCACTACCATCATGCAGAACTTCCGCTTCAAGTCCCCACAGTCACCTCAGGACATCGACGTGTCCCCCAGGCTTGTGGGCTTTGCTACCATCCCACCAAACTACACCATGAGCTTCCTGCCACGCTGAGCTAGGGCCCAGCACGGCTCGTGGGCGGGGCGAAAGGGAAGGGGTGGGCAGGGGCGTGGCTGGAGGGAGGGCGGGGTCCGAGGAAAAGGGCCTGGGGAAAGGAAGGCAAGGTGGGTTGAAGGGGGAGAAACAGAATGGACTCAATTCACTCCAACAGATGTTTTATTAAAATTAAAAATCTTCTGCTCTGCAAATAACATTGTCATGAGAATGAATACAGAAGGCACAGATTGGGAGAGAATATTTGCATCGCACGTATCTGAAAAAGGACTTGTATTCCAAACATGCAAAAAATTGATCAAACTCAACTCAAACAACCGGGTTCTGTGGTTAGGCGCCGGCCACAGACACCGGGCCCGGCGGGTTCGAATACAGCCAGGCCTGCTAAACAATAATGACAACAACAACAAAGCCGGGCGGTGTGGCGGGCGCCTGTAGTCCCAGCTACTTGGGAGGCTGAGGCCAGAGAATCGCTGCAGCCTAAGAGTTTGAGGTTGCTATGAGCTGTGACGCCACGGCACTCTACCCAGGGTGACATAGTGAGACTCTGTCTCAAAGAAAACAAACAACCTAATTTAAAAAATGGACAAAAGTGGGCCGGGTGGCTCACTCCTGGCCTGTAATCCTACCATTCTGGGAGGCCAAGGCAGCAGGATTGCTTGAGGTCAGGAGTTGGAGACCAACCTGAGCAAAGAGAGACCTTGTCTCTACTGTAATAAAAATACAAAATTTAACCGGGCATGGTGGCCGGTGCCTGTAGGCCCAGCTGAGAAGACTGAGGCAGGAGTGTTGCTTGGGCCTACGAGTGTAAGGTTTCTGTGAGCTAGGCTGAGGCCATAGCTATAGCCCAGGTGACAGAGTAAGCCTCAAGGAAAAGATGGTCAAAAGATATCAGAGCAGACACTTCACCAAAACAAAAAATACAAGGTAACATGAAAAGATGCTCCACATCATATGTCACCAGAAATTTCAACTTAAAACAATAATGAGAGACCACTACACACACCTATTAGAATGGCTAAAATCCAAAACACTGACAACACCAATGCTGGTAAGGAGGTGGAACAACAGGAGCCCTCATTCATTGCTGGTGGGAATGCCAAATGGTGTAGCTGCTTTGGAAGATATATTGGCAATTTCTTTTCTTTTCTTTTTTTTTTAGAGACAGAATCTCCCTTTATCACCCTTGGTAGAGTGCTGTGGCATCACAGCTCACAGCAACCTCCAACTCCTGGGCTGAGATGATTTTTTTAACTCAGCTTCCTGAGTAGCCAGGACTACCAGTGCCTGCCACAATGCCTGGCTATTTTTATGTTGCATTTTGGCTGGGTTGGGGTTTGAACCTGCCACCCTTGGTATATTGGGCTGGCACCCTACTCACTGAGCCACAGGTGCTGCCCAAGGAAGACATAATTGGCAATTTCTTACGAAGCCAAACATATTCTTGTCAATGATCCAGCAATCATGCTCTTTGGTATTCACCCAGATGAGCTGAAAACTTATATCCTTATAGGGCGGTGCCTGTGGCTCAAGGAGTAGGGGGCCGGCCCCATATACCAAGGGTGGCGGGTTCAAGCCTGGCCCTGGCCAAAACTGCAAAAAAAAAAAACAAAAACAAAACTTATATCCTTATAAAAATCTACATACATATGTTTATAGCAGCTTTATTCATAATTGCCAAAACTTGGAAGCAACAAAGATATTATTCAACAGCAGAATTAATACACTGTGATATATCTATATAATGGAATATTATTCACCAATGAAAAAATGAACTATTAAGCCACAAAAAGACATAGAGCAACATTAAATGTATATTGCTAAGTGAAAGAAGCCAGTCTAAAAAGGTTATAGACTATACAATTCTAAGTATATGATATTTTGGAAAAGGTAAATTGTAAAGACAGAGGCTGAGGCAAGAGGATCTCTGGAGCCCCAGAGTTTGAGGTTGCCGTGAGCTATGATGCCATAGCACTCTACCAAGGGGAGGAGGGAAAGAGGGATAAACAAGTGGAGTGCATAGAATTTTAGGACAGAGAAAATATTCTGTATGATACTGAAGTGGTGGATGCATGATGTGCCTTTTTCAAAACCCATAGAACACAGAAAGCAAACCCAAATGTAAACTATGGACTCTAGTTTGTAATAATATGCTTGTATCCGGCTGGGCAGGGTGGCTCATTCCCGTAATCCTAGAACTTTGGGAGGCTGAGTTGGGGGGATTGCTTGAGGCCAGAAGTTCAACACCAGCCTGAGCCACATAGGGATAAGTTACTTCAAAAAAAATTTAAAAAGAGAGCAATAAGTTATTTCAAAAAAAAAATTTAAAAGCCCTGTCTCAATAATAATAATAATAGTAAAGAAAGCCTTGGTTCTTTCTCCTTTGGTGCTTGTGGAAAATTCAAACCATTCTTATCACCCTCAATCCCTGGCCACGATAAAAATTAGAGGCCTGACCTGCTCTCCCCAGAGGCCTCAATTATATAAATTAAATACCTTTCCACACCCTCCTAGAGTGTGTGTGGCATCCTGTCCTGATGCTTGAACCAAATTCTTGGTGGGAGTCCACCTGCTTCTGCAAGTGACCCTAACAATTGGCACTGCTAGAGGTGTCCAACCTTTTTACTCCTCTGCCTCACATTGGAAGAAGAGTTGTCTTGAGCCACACATTAAATACACAAACACTAGTGAAAACTAATGAGCAAAAAAAAAAGGTCCTTGCATCCTTTTCGTGATATCTGACACCATAGATAAGCAAGATAGTGCTCACATAATCCTCATGTGTCCGGTGGGCCACAAGTTGGACATCCCTGACCCCACTGACCACTAGGGGTCTTTCTTCTCTTGCCTGGGCTTTCTATCCCACTCTGCCACGGGATGGTGAGCATGTACTTTAAGCTGCTTCCTGCTGAGATTTTGTGCTTTGAGCTATGCTGCCTTGCTTTGAGCCATACTGAGCCTCTGTTATACACCTTTCGCTCACATGTAAAGCAAGGCTATGCCACATCAGTTAAATTCCTAAAAATGATCTGGTAAGCCACAGCCTGCTTCATTCCTGACATTGTCAAGAAACAGTTATTGACCCTCTCAGCACCCACAATGTAATATGAGCGCAACATAGGAGTTCTTCATATATTGTGACAACATAGTTCTCATTTACGTATTTTACTTTATCTCACTACTGCAGTTACTTACAAATAATCCCCAACAAAAGGCTTTAGAATCTGTCCTAATTGCCATACAAAGGTATTCCCATTGATGCTACCAAGTGACTCCTTCCTTGCAGAGGCTTTAGGAATCTATTCTTATGCCTCCTGAAGACTCAGAACTACCTATGATGGCTATCTCTGGCTTCTAATGCAAGAAACTCCCCTCCTTGGCCCTGCACTGTACACCATGAGAGTGGTGATTGCTGGTCACCTGCTAGGCTCTTCTGGAAATGGAACCTCTCACAGGCCCTAAGCCTGTGACCCTGTGTACCCAACTGCCCCTTAAGCCTTGCATTATGGAAGCAATATCCTACAAGCTCAGGATGGCTATGAGACGTCCCCTCATGCAGGATGGAACCAAATCTGAGCCCTCTGACATATTCCACCTGCTGGAAGAGGTGGCCTCCCCTGTCTCAGTCTCTTGCCAGATGCTATGGTGCTGGAGGAGGTCACTCTTCTCCCAGACATCTGGGAGCCCCTTGGGGTCAGCAGAATGAACAGCAATGAGAGTGTGTACAATTCATGGGCATTATTATCACCATAACATGTGACAGAACTTAATGATAAGCTGCTGCTTTGGTATAGGACAGGTCAGCACAACTGACCAGACTTCAGGTAGTCATTTTAGCACTGGCCCACAATCAGCCCCATCTGCACATTTTTACAGCCTGTTAGGCCATTCCCAATACTTTGTAGTCCCACTGATAGCAGCAAAAATGATTTCTTGTATAAGATTACTCCCTCTGGGGTAAAAATAAAACTCTGGGAATTACCTCACAGATGACTAAAATATAAATTGAAATACAAAGATAGGAATCATATTAGTCCATTATGTAAATATAGTGTGTCCCCAAAGTCACCCCCTAACGTTGTCATACAGCGGGAAAATGAGATATTGTAGCTAAATGCATCTTTGTTTACAAAATAATCACTACAAAATGTTATAATATATCTACAAAATATTCTTTACAAGTTGGCCACCTCTTTGTAAAATTTAACTTAGCCAGAATAATTCTCTCCAGTCTCAGAATTTCACATGAGAAACAGCCCCCAGAAACTGTCTCTTGCCAATCCCTTCAGTACTGGAATTCTTTCATCTTCCTCAAGAGCCTTGGCAGCTAAGAAAAAACAGTTGATTGCAATACAAGCTCAAATAGTTTGGGTGGGCCTTACAGTAGTGACAAAAATGTTCAAAAGACTTCTAGGCAGAGCAAATGTTTCTAGGTAAAGGTTGAATTGTTTTTGAGTATGGCCAGCCACTGCATGACCTCATCTCTCTGGGATGGAGAAACATACTGATTTGTAGGTGTTTTCAGCACATATGGATACTTTCACATCTGGGCTTCCCCAGAGATTGCCTGTTCAGCAGGAAAGACAATCCTCCTATTCCAGCAGGAAAGACAATGTCTGGTTTTCTAAAGGTCCTACCAACTTCATGGCACCCTTTGGATCTACTTGTCACCCCGCTTGATGTAGCTACCTTCTCCTTTTTCTCCTCCTCTGCCTTCCTGGTGGAGCTGTATGGACGGTGGTGATACGGGGTCATCTGGATGCACTGGTTACCGCCTCAGCTCGCTGTAACTGATGTGCAGCAGGAAGAAGCAGCAGACTGAGGAGGTAGAAGAGGAGGAACTGGGGCAGGGAGCACAGGAAAGGGGTGGGGGGAATTTAAAAAAGTGAGGCAGAGGTGCTGCCTCCTTGGCTTATGAGCAAGGCCGGAGGGATGAGCCTTTTCTACCTTTTTAAATGAGTGGGTTAACTTGAGAGCTTAATCTTCAAACTCTGAGATTCTTTCTTCTCTTTGGTTTAATCCATTGATGAAACTTCCTACTGTGGTTTGAAACTCCCAGAATGACTCCTTCATTTATTTAAAGTAAGTTATATTTCTCTTCAAGTCCCTTGCCCACCCTGGACATTTCTTATATACAAAATCATTTATTATATAGCTTTTTGAGACTGGCTTCTATTATAGGTTCCCACCAAATTCCACTCTCCCCAACACTTAAAAAAAATCCAGATTATGGATTTAAAAAATAACTCTTCAGCTAAAAATTACATCTTTTTAATATACATTACATCACATATACATATATTTTATGATATTTATATATTATAATTTAATATGAGATGTATTTAATGCATGTCAAAATGTAAGCTATTGTTGCATTTAGATAATGTATACTACTTTTCAAAAAACATCCTTCACAAATAATGCTTCCAAAACAGCATGGGTTTCTTGGTGGTATTGGGGCTACTGGCAGATCCTCCAATAAAATCATGTTGATTGTCATATTTAGAGGCAAGGAGGTGGCAAGGAGTAACACTAACCATCTTCTCACTGTTCTGGATGCCATTAGTGTCGATGTGTGTAACCTTTCAATGCATGATGAAATGTTTTGCCACAATGTGTGATAGCAAGCTCTCTCATTTTGCTTTGAAATACATACAGAAAAGAAAAATGCACTGATTTTACGTACTACTTTACAACCATCTTTGATGTAGGTAGAACCTGGTTATTCAATGTATATCTCCAAAATACCTATCGTAGAACTACAAGTAAACCCCAGTTTGGGGGCTACTGTTTGGAGTAGATGAAGGAAAAATTATCAGTGCTTACAAGGTTGTTTTGTGTGGTGAACAATCTATCATAGTGACTGTTATTATTTGTAACAGCTTGATAGGGCTACAGCACAAAGTATCACAGATTATGTGGCTTAAACACCAGAATATTATTAATATTCTAATAATTCTGGAGGTTGAAAGTCTGAGATGAAGTATTTTCAAGGTTGCTTTTTTCTGAAGACCATAAGGAAGGATCTGTTTCAGTCTTCTCTCATTTACATCTAGCTGGTAGCCTTCTCTCTGTGTCTTCACACTGTCTTACCTCTACATGTCTGTGTCCAAATTTCCCTTAAAAGTAAGAATATCAGTCATAATGGATTAAGGTTCACCTTGACGATCGCTTTTCACTGGACTGACTACAAATTAAGTTACAAACACAATCATAATCTGGGACCAAAATATGTAAAGTTTGAAGGAATACAGTGTAGCTTAGGGGATTACCTTAATCTGTTCTGTGCATTATACTGGATATAGCAAAGATTTTGCTAACTTTAAAGTAATAGTCAATTTGAAATAAATTCATGTTTATTTGACTTTTTTGGCAATGTGTCTGAAAGCCACATTTAAGGACATGAGGCACTAATATTAATAGTATAACTATTTATATTCATTTTTTTGCATTTTGGGATTTCTCTCCATACATTTGTTTTTCTTGAAAAATCCCTGTGACTATGTCAGGCAATGTTTATAATTTTCCATTTATAGACATGAAAACTGGTTCTGAAGTATCAATTGACTTGCCTAAGACTACATGTGTAAGGCACAGCAGTGATTTTCCAATAACCCTGTTTGTTTTGCAATAACTACCATATACAACCTGACCAGTTTGGTCACTAGCAGCTGTATGAAAGTAGGAACAAAAACAAAAATAAAAATAACTCCTTTTTTATTAAACTGTTCTGAAATTGGATCATTAGTCCTTCGGTTCCCACACGAAATAGTAGCTTAGAAGGTAAATTAAAGAAAAAGTACCTAAATTTATAAATGTGGAGTATAATTATGCCATTCTGCTTATCCTATTGCTGTTCTGTGGGACTGTGAATATGGTAGGAAGAATAACAATCTTTCAAGATGTCCCCATGCAGATCTCTGAAACATGTAAATACATTGATTAGACAGCAAAAAGAAATTAAGATTACATGTAGAATTAAAATTACTAATCAAGGGATATAGAGGTAAGAAAACCATTCTGGGTTATCTGGGTAGGCCGAATATAATCCTAAGTGTTTTTAAAAGTATAACATGGAAGCATAAAGGAAGACTGAGTGGTTGGATTTGAGAATATGCAAACCATTATTGTTGGCTTTAAAAATATTGGTGGAAACTGAAAGCTGGAAAACAGAGGAGTCACAGTATATGGCACACCACTTGGGGTCAGGACACAATTACAAGAGGGAATTTACCTTAAAAATGCAATCAATGTAACCTAATTCTTTGTACCCTCAGTGAATCCGAAACAATAAAAGAAAAAAAAAAATAAGGAAACAGGTTTGCCCTAGGAGCCTTTATATGAAAACACAGATCCTATGGACCGATCTGTACTCTTCTCAAATTCATATTTTGAAAACTTAAGTGTCATTGTGACCATATTTAGAGATAAATCCTATAAAGAGCTAAGTGAGATTAAATGAGGTTATCAGAGTAGAGCTTGATCTGATAAATATCACTTTAGTGTTGAATTTCGAGCCTCTAGAATTATGAGGAAATTAATTTCTGTTATGTAAGCTACCCAGTTTGTCGTATTTTGTGATGGCAGCCTGAGCAGACTAAGACAGATTTTGGTACCAGAAGTGAGGTTCCTTAACCAATACCTAAACGCAGAGAGGTGGCCCGCAACTGGGTGAAGGATAGAAGCTGGAAGAGTTTGATGTGCCTCCTAGGAGAGCAGCTAGGTTGCTGTGAGCAGAATGCTGGTATAAATGAGGGAGACGAAAGTGGAGAAAAGGTGATGCTTGTTATGAAAGGGAAAAGAACTTGGCTGAAACATGTTGTGGTTGTTTTTAAAAGGTAGAAATTCCAAGCATGAAATCGCAGTTAACTGAGGATATTTCTAAGCCAAGTACTGAAGGGATGGCTTTGTTCCACCTGATGGCTTATTTTAAAGCAAGGGTAGAAAGGTGAATTAAAGAAAAGTCAACACATCTTGAAGATCTGGAAAATGTGAGGAAACTTGTTCTAAAGAAAACAATAAGGGTGTGACTGAACATTCATTTGTTAAAGAGAATGTACGAGTACAATTCATTGACCAATCAGCCATCTCAGCACAAGCCAAGAATAGAAATGGGATTATACAAGCAAAGATAGTGCCAGTTTGAACTAAAGGGGATAGAAAAAATGGAAAGGGAAATGACAGAAGCTTGTTGAACTTCATGGGTCTTATAAGATGGTGCCCTACAGCTTCTCAATTGGGAATACACACTATTTCTGAAGAAATCGCAAAGGTGATTCTAAGATCATCACTCTGTTCCTATCATGGCCCCAGCATGGCACAAAGGTCCAGGAAACAAGGCTCTTTTCACCTTTGTTTCAAATGGTGTGACCAGAATTAAGCAGAGCACTGTGTGATCTGATATTTGTGGAGGATCAAGGATGCACGGCTTGCTGAGATGAAGGGGCAAGGCTGACCCACAGAGCCGTGGGGGTGATGCTGCCACTCTGGTGCACCTGGAAGGTAGAACTTTGAACCAAAGAGATTTATTCTCAAGTTTTAAGATTGAATGGTATTGGCTTTGCTAGGTTTGGGGCTTGCTTGAATATGTTACTTCTTCCTTCTTTCTGTATGTAAATACTCAAGGCAATCACTTCTATATACCTCAACACCCTGAATCACACAATTCAGTAATGTACCACTTTAAAACAAGGATCACCTTTTCTCTAATTTCTAATAACGTGTCCCTCCTCTTTGTCTGAAACCTCATAAGTATCACTATTAATGACCACATTCATACCAACATGGATCTCAAAGCCCTATCAGCCTCTACCCACCACCAAGTTCCAAGGACACTTCCACACTTCTGAGTGTTCTTATAGCAGCACCTGCTACATGGTATCAAAATCTGTGTTAGTGAGCTAAGACTCATAACAAAATGCTACAGACTGGGTGGCTTCAAGAGTAGAAATTTATTTTCTCACCGTTCCAGAAAGTGGAAGTCCAAGATTAAGGTGTTCTCAGGCTGGGTTTCTCCTGAAGCTTGTAGGTGACCACCTTTCTTTGTATCCTCATCTGGCCTTTCTGTAAATATGTATACCTGGGGTTTCTTCCTCTTTCTATATGGACAGTGGTCATACTGGACTAAAGCCCCAGCCTTAAGACTTCATTTAAGTACCTATTTAAAGGCTCTGTCACCAAATTTAATCACATGGGGGTTAGGGCTTTGCTATATGAAGGTTTTGTTTTTTTTTTTTTTTTTTTTTCAGTAATGGGGTCTAATGCAATCTATAACATTATGATTAACTTTTGAAAGTTAACAATCTTGAAAGTGTGCTTTTAAGGGATAACTGAATATGATTTTTTCATTATCCTACCTTGGCATTGCTTATCATTCTTGAAGTTAAAGTAGAGTTATGTTTCTTAAGGGCAAGTGTTTATTGACAACCCTAGGGCTAGGTTGGCTGGAAACCTTCTGTGCTGCTTCTAACCTCAAGTGTCTAATGAAACTGACTGAGTTCATCACAATGCTGAAGATGAAACAATTCAGGGAAAGAATAGGACCTTATTAACCTTATTAACCCCTGCTATTCCATGTCTTGTGTAAGGTCCTTACTCATGTATCCTGAGCTGTATTTAAATATCCGTATCTGAATAATTTCACTCTTATCCTAAGATTACTACCTTTGCCCTAAATATTGCTTATCTTTTTCTGAGACATTGATGCATTACTTTTATCCTTTATTTTAAGTGTCACTTTATCTCCTGACGTTTTCCTTCCAGCATCTGTGTATTCAGGCTTTTATACTGTTGTGGGGCATTTGAATTTTGGGGGGGTAATAGTCAGTTTGGTGGTATATTTTGAGAAATTACCTTCATGGTTTAAAATGTAGATTGAAGATAGAAATGAAGCAGTTAAAACAGAAGAGGTGAGATGAACTAGAAGAAAGGAAGCAATTAGGAGCTCTTGGGATGGTTCAAGTGAAATGTGATGCTTAAGAATAGCAGGTGGTCTGGCAAGAACAGGTGAACGACTAAGTGGAACAAAAGCATGGTAGAAAAGGGGAGAAGAGCAAAAGAGGAATCTACAATGAATGCTACATCTTCAGCTAAGTAAAAGAAGTCAGCTCTTCATTATAAAATGTGCTATTGTTAAAAGCTTTCCATCAACTCTCTCCTTTGCCACTTTTAAACATTTGTTATATTTGAAGTCTTTCTTTTATCTCCAAGGTCCCAGTTGTGTTTTCTCTACTACCATCAATCAGCAAGTGAGAGCTGATGATATATTACAAAATCAACTTTTCCTTGCCTATGTTTGTTTGGGTCTATGTAAATGATGATGATGATGATGATGATGATGATTATTTTTAGAGACAGAGTCTCACTTTGTCACCCTTGGTAGAGTGCTGTGGTGTCACAGCTCACAGCAACCTCCAGCTATTGGGCTTAGGTGATTCTCTTGCCTTAGCCTCCTGAGTAGCTGGTACCAGATGCCCACCACAACACCTGGCTATTTTTTTGTTGCAGTTTGGCTGGGGCTGGATTTGAACCTGCCACCCTAGGTATATGGGGCCAGCACCCTACTCACTGAGCCACAGGCCCCACCCTATGTAAATTATTTTTGAATATTAAATTCTGAGATTGTAGTGACCTCATAGTAAAAAGCTCTTTTCAATTCTTTCTGAGCTCATTTAGCCAGCATTCAATTTGTATTTCCATGCTTTCTGGGAAAATGGTTTGATTTGAATTTTATAAAATAGTTGTCTATAATAATTCATAGAGTATCTATAATAATTTTAATGTAAAAACACTTTATAAAACATGATGTGTTTAAGGAATGACATTTTCTCTACTGGCTGTTGTCCAACATGATGATATTTGGTGAGGTCAGATGGAGTTAGCGTGACTGATGTAAAATCTAATTCAAAAAACTAACTTTTATCTTCTTTTTGGAAAATGGAATTATCTCTTACAGATAGAGGCCAAAAAAGATCATATGTCACAATTTAGAATTTTATAATGTATTCTTTAGTTTTACTATTATGTCTTATAAGATGGATAAGGATAAATCACTTTGTTCAATAACAGCTTCAGATCATTCTCCTGTATTAGAACATCCTGGCTTAAGGTTTCTAATTCCAGATACCAGAAATAATCTGTCTATCTCAAGTGCATTATTTTTTTTCATGATTATTCTTTTTATAATAAGAGCACATCACACACAAATAGAGAAGTATAAACAGTACTTTTAGGTAAAACCATTTATCTCAGGTTGAAATATTTTCACAATTTTTTTTTGAGACAGTTTCATGCTATAATCTTGGGGAGAGTGCCATTGCTGTTATAGTTCACAGCAATCTCAAACTCTTGAGCTCAAGAGATCCACTTGCCTGAGTAGCTGGGACTACAATCACCTGCCACAAGGCCCAGCTATTTTTAGAGACGGGGTCTCTCTCTTGCTCTATGTTAAACTCCTTAGCTCAGGAAATCTACCCTTTTCAGCTTCCCGGAGTGCTAGGATTACAGCTATGATCCTCTGTACTCAGCCATTCCACACTTTAAAAAAAAATCTGAACTATGCATTCCAAATACAGACGTAGGGCTTGCCAAACAGACATATCGATTTTGCAGAATGACCAATATAAAATTTTATTTAACATTTTTTCAGACACAAGTTCTTACCAACAAAAAATGATGAGTAGAAAAAGAACAACCACATTGAAATTAGTGCAATTAGGTAAATAAATGGAATTACAATAACTAATTTTTTCTTCTATAGCAATGATTGTTTTATCACACTGTAAATATAGAATGCTATCACAATAGATATAAATGATGTAGATAGATATAGATGTAGATGTATAGTGAAAGATAAATATAGATATATAATAGTAAAGAAGACAACTAGAATTGTGGCATACCTAGGGTTTCCAACAGAGCAAGCTACTTTTTTTTTCGTCAAGCAGAAATGTTCTCTAGATGTATCCTTAACAGAGTACCAAAAAAGGGGTGAAGACAAAATGCCAAAAGATCAGTGAAAGAAAGTATAAGAGATCACATCTACTATACCAGTTATATATTGAGAATGTAACACTTACCAAGCATTCTTGGTCTGTATTATGGTTTCATAGTTTTGTACAACTGTACTGTATCACTCTCTGGGCTTTTCAGATGACTAATTGGAACCAAACTTTTCATTGCTAGTATCCCCTATTACATGATTAATGATTTTATATTTATTTTCCAAAAACAGACTTTTTACTGTGTTAAAATGATTGTTCATTTTTATAGTGAGTCATAAATCTCCTTTCCATAATACTCTAATCTCTTCTGGTTATTGTAACGTATCCTGTTGTTATTTATATCTTAATACTATTTATTTTAATATCCCTATTTAAAAATCAGAATAAAAGTTTTCTACATTTCTCCCCTAATAACCTAGACATCTATGTGCATTCAATGTGGCTTTTACAACAGTGATCTCCTGGAAGATTTATTATATTAATTATTTTTGGTTGCCATCCTTAATTAATTTGACTTGTGACATTTTACTTTTTTAAGTGGAATACTCATTAAAATTATTATTCAGGCAGCGCCTGTGGCTCAAAGGAGTAAGGCACCAGCCTCATATGCCAGAGGTGGCGGGTTCAAACCCAGCCCCGGACAAAAACAGCAAAAAATAAAATAAAATAATTATTCATCTTGCCATTATTTTGTTGTACATTTTCCTGAGTTAATTAAACCAAATTCTTGGACCTTTGTCTCCTACATTTTTAAAATCACTCACTTAACTGTTTTTCTTTAAGTGAGTCACCTTATATGACAATAAGCTGCAAAACAAATTTAGTACATCTCCTTGTTCCTTCATGCTCTGCTTAAAAAAAATATAAAGTTTATAAACTTTCAAAGGAAAGGTTGGCAATTACAATTTAAATCTCAGAATAAAAGTCAGGTGGTCATGAAAAATAACATTTCCTCTATTACGTTCTGAAGACTTAGTGAATAACATTTGCCTAAATGACAGAGTTTCATTAAGATGTAAAAATAATCAAATTTCCATAAACAAAGAGCAGTATATTATGAGGCAAATACAAAAGAATCAAAATGAGGCTTCTAGAAGGTTTGCTCTGAAGTAAATCAGGAGCTGTGTTACGTTCCCACACGGATCTTGATATTTATTCAGAGAGACTGCTTTATTATTTAGACTTCAATGCTTCGGTTATCTCCATTTTACTCAACCTGTCACATTAAGAGCTCAGTGGAGGCTATGCAGTCTTTTTGCTTGTTTGTCTGCTTGCTTAATTATATTTGTAATTTCAAACTTCCAGAAAATAACCCTGTTGCCCTGGTTCATATTACGTGTTATCCCCTTTTCTATAGAACTGTGTCTTGGAAATGGAATAATTCATATTCCTTCCCCCAGAGTGTAGACATGTTAAGCATCTCTAAAAAGAAGATAGATGTGGGCAAATTATTCAAGAATAGTCTGTGTCAAGGGGAAACTGGGTGGGGTTGGTGAGACAAATGATTGACATCCATAAAAGAAGTACTAGGAAACTATTTTGAATCACTTTCTTTTAACTAAGTCTCATTGTACTGATTTCTTACCATGTTCTTAAAACTTTGCAGTGAGTCCCAATTATTACCTTCTTTCTGTCTATTGAACTAATCAGACAACCTATATTACCCCAGATTGATACTCAATATTTCCTTAAAGAACCTGTCTTCTTACTGTTTCCAGTTTTGGTTATTTATCTGGCTCACATCTAAATCTTGCTACCAGCCATCTCTGTCCTATATGTGTATACATTTTATCATTATGGTAAAAATATCACTTCCACTCTCAAGGAAAGGTTAAGACAGTTCTCAGAGGGAAAGTTACACACAAAAAAATATTACTCCAAATCTTATTTATGGAAAACTGAAGAGACTTTTTTTTTTCATATTTTCCCATAAAAAAGAGTTAAAAATTACATAAATAGAGAAACAAGAATCCTATACACTCAATTCTGATATGAGGACAATTAAGGTCCTAGTACACAATGGGGGGTGGAAGATGGGGAGAGCTAACTAAGAAAGGGAAGGGAGAGTGAGGGTGTCAAGGGGTGTGGTACACCTTTTGCGGGTGGGACACTCTACAGGAGGGTTCTTATCTAACAAAAGCAATCAATGTAACCTGATTCTATATACCCTCAATGAATCTCCAACAATTAAAAAAAAAGTTAAAAAAATTAGATGCTGTATATGAAAGAAATATGAGAAGACTCCTAAAAATGAAGAGAAGATGACAAACTGGTTAGGGAATTTGGGACAGGAGAAAGGACATGACAGTGAGTTCCTGACTTTTGCTTTAGCCTTTTATATAGAAGTCAAGATCCGAGGGAAGCAAAGGTAGAGTGGAGAATCTAGACTTACACACTCACCCAGCTGCAAGGACATATACTACCTGCACAGGGATAGTATCAGAGAAGACTGACTGTGGAGATGGGCTTCATCCCCACTCACAGACAGGTGCTTGGTCATGCAGGGCCAAGAGAGGGGAGTCTGGGTTTCAGCCCCTACCAGGTATCTTTTTCTTCCTAATGGGCTTGTTTCAGGTGAGGCAGGGTGACATCTTAGGAGTTTTACAAATGCTCTGTAATAAATAACCAGGATGTCTCTCCTTGTAATCAGTGAGGCCAAAGTAGGGATTTAGGAACAGGGTGACCTTTGCCCTGCCAATCAGGTAAGTATTGGTATAAACGTAGAGCATAGCCTGAACTCTGACTCCCACCTGCCAGTTAACAAGGATTTCCTCCCCTCCTGTGTGTCAACAAAAGCCACAAAGAGGACCTAGCATTCCTCTATTACACATCAAGAAGTAGGCAGCATCCCCTTTCTCCAAGAGTAATGTCTGAACATGCAGTTAAAATATAACGTTTAAATGGACTCCAGAGTCTTGTAACATAACACACAAAATGTCCAGATTTCAATCAGTAGTCATTTCCATAAAGAACAATAAAGATGTCGACTCATATGAGAAAGGGCCATTGACAGAGGCCAGCATCAAGATGATACAGATGTTACAATTATCTGACAAGGATTTTCAAATAGCCTCAACATGCTTCAAGGAGCCATAATTAAACACAAATATGTTTACAACAAATTAAAAAATTTAGAGTCTCAGGAAATCAATAGGAGATAAAAAGAAGACACAGAGAGTTTAGAATTGAAAAAATAGAAAAGGTCCAAAACTAAACCTAACCTCAATTTTGCCTCAACAGCAAAGCAGAGAGGTTGAAGGAAAGTATCCGTGAAATTGAAGACAGAACAAAGGAAATTAAGTGCAAGGATCAGTGGACTGAAAAGCATTAGGCAGAATGAAGAACATGTTGAATTATACAGAATCTAACATTCATGTCATTGGTGTCTCAGAAGGAGTTTCAGTTGACATGATTAGATGGTTTTTCTTTAATAATCTATTGATCTGTTAGAATACGTATGCATACAGCAATTTTTCTCAATCCTAACACTAAAGGAAAAAGTACTTAAAAAATAATAGATTATAGATAATAATTTCCCCAATTTAGCTAAGACTTAAAACTATAGGTCCAAGAACCTGAATAAACCCACGCAGGATAAACTCCAATAAATTCATGCTAACAAACATCATGGTTAAACTTGTGTAAAGTAAGAAACAAAATAAAAAAATCTTGAAAGCAGCCAGAAACGATTGATTGATTACCTACAAGAGAACAATTCAAATAACAGATTTCAACAGAAACCATGGAGGCTAAACTAAAATGACATATTATTCTTCAAGTGTTAGAGGAAATATCAACCTGGAATTCTAGATTGAGCAGAAATATTATTGTGGAATAAAAGGAAAATCAAGACATATTTAGACAAAGAAAAGTGAATTTGCTGTTCCAAGACTTTGTTACCAATCTTAGCAAAAAAGCATTTAGTTATTCTTTATTGATAATGATGTTATCTGTGGATTTTTGTAAATGTTCTTTAACAAGTTATGGCAATTCCACTATCTTCCTATTTTCCTGAGACTTTTTTATCATGAACATGTGTTAAAATTGTGAAAATATTTTTTGATGTCAAGTGACTGAAAAACACTAGGCAGAGTTTTAAGAACATGTTGAATTAGATAGGGATCTAACAGTCATGTCATTGGAGTCTCAGCAGGAATTTCAGTTGACATGATTAGATGGTTTTCTTTACTAATCTGTGGATATGGTAGAATACATTGATTTTCAAATATTGAATATCACTTGTGAAAAACTACATATACATGCAGAAATTTTTCTCCAACAGAAGAAGATGTATACTAGCAGTTTTTAAAAAGTAGTTTATTTTTCCTAGGAAAGTTAATAAGCAAAATTAAAATGGAAATGTATTTTTTCTAACTAAATGAATAAGCATTTCCTTTTAAGAAAAAAAGACTAACTAAAAAGGGGAAAAGAGCAAACAATTTTTGATATGTGATCTACACAATTAATCATCACTAGAAAACATTTTTCAACAGCTCAAGTCTCAATATATATCCTACCAAATTGTTGTGTCCCATAAAGTTAACAAATATACGTTGCACATTGGGCAAATAATTGATACATCACTGCTATTACTCACATGGAGAGTCAAAATATGGAAAAATGAAATATACAAGAGTACACAAACTGTGAAGCTTTTTCATTAAATAATTTACCCAGTGCACTTAATACAACTAAAGGTAAACTTTAGTTTAAATGATAATATTGATTGTGGTGATAATAATTAATAAAAAATGATTTGTGTAGTAATAATAAAGATATAAGAAGTACCTAATTTAAAAAATGTAACTTTCACAATTATAGATCAAAGGTAAATTCTGAGAATTGGCAGGGCACAGTTGGCTCACACCTATAATTCAAGCAAGGAAGGCCAACATGGGAGGATCCCCTTAGCTCAAGAGTTCTAAACCAGCCTGTGAAAGAGGGATACCCCAAGACCCCATCTCTACTAAAAGTAGAAAAATTAGCTGAGTATGACGGCATGTGCCTATAGTCCCAGCTATTCAGGAGGCTGAGGCATGAGGATCACTTGAACCCAAGAGTTTGAAGTTGCTGAGAGCTACACAGACACCACAGCACTCTAGCCTGGGCAACAGAGTTAGACCCTGCCCCCCAAAAAGGTAAATTCTCAGAATAAATGAATTAACAAACATGATGCTAGGTATAGATAGAAAATATGCTTATAGAAGATTCAATATTTTCTCTTTATATGCATTGTGCAAACATGATACTATATTATTGAGAATGACTAAATTAAGAAGATAGGTTTAAAGTATATCTAAAGTTATAAATGATATCATCAGACTCATACATGGGTTATCTAAAAGTAAATATGTAGATTCAGGTATATCATGTAAAGCTCTAAATCTTAGTACCAAAGAACAAATACAACTTACTTTCTAAATTAATGGATATGGAAAAAAATCTAAGCTAACTACTGTATACAAAGACAAAAAATACAGGAGTTATATAGGAATAATAGAGCACGAGAAATGAAATTGACATTTGTGAATTTAAGCAAGATAAATCTAAATGTTCAAAGTATTAAAATCCCAGAGTTAATTAAAAACCATAAATATAAACCAGGGTTGTCCCTGGTGGTCCACAATGATGGCTAAAGAACAGGAAGTATCCTATTATCTCAATTGCCCATGGGTCCCCATGCAGCTCTTCCTCAAATCTTTTGTCATCTTTTCTGGGTTTATCATCACAGCACGAACACTAGAGAATGGGCAAGAATGTTCCAAGAATTTGTAAGAGTTATAGTTGGGAAGTAGGTCGCAAAGATGTTTACTGAAGTAACTGAAATGTCATGCAGGGCATTCATAATCAAAGCTGGCAGATCACCAGGACATCATACAAGTCAAACATCAACCACCACAGTCACGCTGACCACATCTTGACTGGAAAGCCATGTTGTCACAAATCAACTTTCCTGACATAGACAAGGTTGCAGTGTTTTTGGATAGCTAATTTAACAAGAACAAGGAACCCATGACATTGGTCCAGCATGTACTGTACTGATGGGACAAACAATACACAATGATGATAATATCAGCAATAATTCAGAAAAAACAAAACCAACAATTATGAGGCACTTAACCATGTTGCAGGCCCTCCTCTAAGGAAGTTACAAATATTAGTTTATTTAATGCGGAGAGCAACTCTAATGCTAAGAACATGTGCTATTATCGTCAAAATTTACAAAAGACACTGAGGCACAGAAGTAATCATATGGGCAGTTTCCAACAGAATCAGAATTATCATTTTTTTCTTTTTTTTTTATTTTTGAGCAAAGAATTAAGAACCCCTCATGTAGGAAGTTCTATTTTAATATTAAGGTAATGATACTTTCAAAGGTCTTGGGGTTTTACAACTAGATAGAAAAATTGTTTCCAGGAAATACATCTCTTACAACGGTATAAGTGAAACTCCTTACCTATTACCCAAAGAGATGACAAATATGATTTGCCTTAAATGAGAAACTGATAAGCAGGTTGCTGGAAGATCAATATAATAAAGTATATGGTCCTTCAATACCTAGCTAGGTGAAAGAGTTCCAACCAGGTCACAGGCCCCGGTAGCCTAAGTGGCATGTGAATTATTTGATTAGGTATATATACATAGTATCACCTTGGATGGTTCCAGTATCATCCAGCAATCTGAGTTTGGAATTAAATTAGAAAGGTATAACTAAATAAATGACTCTATCAGTTCACTTTGAGGAAAGTTTCTGAGCATTTTCCCAAACTGGTGTTGTGAAAATCAGTATTCTGTTTCAGTTCCTAGGATAATATCCAGCATTTCACAGAAGAGCATGCTGTGGAGCCTAGCTGTAGCAGAGCCTGCAGAAAGTAGAGGCCACCTCACAGAAGTTAGCATCAATTAACATGAGGTTTAGAACAGTTTGAAGCCTCATCAAATTTTAAACAGTAGATTGCAACAGAACTACTTTTTTTTTTTTTTTGGCTTCCACCATCAATTATACATTTAAAAATGTGATGATTCTTTTTGAAACATGATGTTTTATGTATCCTAATATGATCTTTGGCTCAAGTAGTTGTCCTGGAGGCAGGAATAGTGTCTAGAGCACTGCTATTTTCCAGGTATCTCACAACTCCCTTAGCTGACCTGACATACCTGTGAATGGATGGTCCTATTAGGCGTTTAGAAGATGTGATGGGGGGGGGGGACCCTGGCACTCATTTCCAATTGGTCCTTACTCATACCCATAGCTGCCAGAGAAAAGGATTCAGAGGGAATTTGTGGCTGGGAGATTAATATTGAAGGTCACAGGCTTGTCTGGCCAGACACCAAGAAAGAATGTGTCTCTTTCTGAGAATGAAACTGTACAAGGTCATTCCAGGCCTAGATGTTTAAACTCAAGGCAGAACTACCCAACCTCTACCCCAAGGCCAAGGGTTTCCTCTGATATGGTGATATACGCTGAGGCTCAGTGCTGCAAATGCTGAAGAAAAGAAAATAATGTATTTATTATATAAATATAAAGGTATAGTCTTCACTAAGCTAAGAGAATATATTGAATTCAATGCAATGTATAAATGATCTTGATCCCCACATTACTGCACCCATAATCTACAGCAGACCATTTATAAGCTTACTGCTAAAGAGATAGTTCCTAGCAAGAATTTTTAATCTTGGTTTTCTTTGTTTCATAGATCCTACTAGCCATATGATGAAGCCGTAGACATGTACTCTGAAAAATGTTTTAAATTCTTCAAATAAAATATATATGATTTAAAGGAAAACTATTATATGAAAATGCATTTTTTATGTACATTAAGAGAAAGACACATTCTAAATTGACTCAGAAATTAGGGTCCTATGAAAAGTCCCAAAGGAATTCACACATTTTGCCTGACTTAGAATGCCAGACCAAGACAGTTAAATTTATCCTGTGGATGAAAATACTATGACTTAGGGGCAAAAATGAGTTAAATATGCAACTTTTCTTTGTTTGGGCAAATAATGAAAATAGTTTTAGCATAAAAAATGCATTGTGTCATTAAAAAATATTGTACTGGTTTCAGCTTTAAAGAAAAATTTTCATTAGGAAAAATTTAAATGTTCACCTATTTTAGAGAAAAATACATATTTTGAATATATAAATATCAATTCTTACATAGTGATCAAATATTTTACGTGACCTAGGATCACCATAATATATCATAAAATGACAGACCTTTTTCTGCAAAAGTACATGAAAGTTATAAAACTCAATTTTAAGCAATAAACTAAAGAGAAAATTTTGTCACCAGGATAGATTAAAGTTTTTGACTAAATGAATTTTCTTGCCAAAGGGGCTTACAGTACTTCATAGAATCTATTTTCCTGACAGAATAAATCATTGCATGTGACAAAACGCAATTCCTTAGAAAGGATTTAGCTTTCCCCCACAAATCCATTCCCTTTGTAGAAATATATTTTGCAAGACAGCAGCAGTTTCAAATCTCAGGTTTGTTGGAGAGAAATGTATTTATACTCAGCAGTATAAGAGTTTACAAGCGATAAAAAGTTAGCAAATAGATTGGGGAAGGTGTGAGGGGACAGACTTTACAGTGCACAGCCTCCTTTACTTTGAATTTGCCTTTGGTGAACTTCAGAACATGAAATGTGAACCTTGAACCTGAATTCTCCTCTCATTTAGTTCTGTATAAGGCATCATTTGATTGGTTGTGTCTAGTTTAGTGCAGAATTAGAGTGAATAAAGTACAGACCAGAGCAAAATGCACGATCAGAGAAGTGAGAGGTTGTATAACCTAAACTCTCTTTTCAAAAGGGCTCATGAAAAAAAAATTAAAAATCAAAGTCCAGGCTGGTCGCAGTGGCTCAGGCCTATAATCCTAGCAGTCTGGAGATCAAGGTGGGTGGATTGTCTCAGCTAAGGAGTTTGAGACCAGCCTCAGCAAGAGCAAGACCCCTCTCCACTAAAAACAGAAAAACTAGCTGGTTTGAAGTAGTAGCTAGAAAAACTAGCTACTACTACTAGCCTGTAGTCCCAGCCACTCCAGAGGCCGAGGCAAGATCACTTGACCAAGTATGAGATTGCTGTGAGCTGTGATGCCAAAGCACTCTACCTAGGGTGAAAGAGTGAGACCCTGTCTCAAATAAATAAATAAATATCAAAGTTCAGAAATACAAATTCATATAGATGAAGGAAACATGTGGAAAAAAAATCATCAAACCTTGGCTAAGTATTATTTGAAAGATATTATTCTCTAATTATTCATGTATAATATTGGCACAATGGAGAAATGCATTTGAGAATAGTTTTGCTTATTATATATTTGAAATAACATGACAAGACATGAAATAGGTTATAATACACACACATACATAATTTTTCTTTCTTCTTTCTTTCTTTCTTTCTTTCTTTCTTTCTTTCTTTCTTTTCTTTTCTTTTCTTTTCTTTTCTTTTCTTTTCTTTTTTCTTTCTTTCTTTTTTGCAGTTTTTGGCCAGGGCTGGGTTTGGACCCACCACCTCCAGCATATGAGACCCACGCCCTACCCTTTTGAGCCACAGGCACCACCCTACATAATTTCTTGATTAAACAATGTAAAACAAATAGCATCAATTTAAAAACTGGACACCACCAGCTAATAAGCTCCCAGTGGCAAGAAACATTTCTGTTCTTGATACCTTAGCAATGAATAACTACATAATTTGTGAGGTCCAGTGCAAACTAAAAATGTAGGATCTTTTCTTCAAAAAGTCTTCATAATTTCCACATGCTAAATGGAAACCACTGAACCAAATTTTGGCCCTATTGAGCACACATAGCCCTGAGCAAGTCTGGGGCTTCTCTGTCCATAAAGTTGGGCTCCCGCCTATTTTCAGAATATTTGAAAGACCTATGTAAAGATAAATATACCAAAAATCAAATAAAATTGGGGCCCCCAACATTATTTTGAAGTTTAGAGTCTCCTCTTTTCCTCAGGAGTGTTGTTTCATTTCATTTATTCATTAAACGCTGCTTTCCTGAGCCCCTGGTATAGTGTGACGGGACTCTCCAGAGATGCAATAGGCAGCAGGTGGGTGGGCAGTGTCTGTCTTTGTGGAGTCCGCAGGTTGTCTTTCCTCTCAGCACTCAGAACCACACATTCCACCCTTACTCACAGAAGACAGCATCAGGTCATATGTTCCAGAAAAGTAAGAGAATATATTCTGATTTTTACACAACCACCTTTTTACTTACATCCTTTCTTATATCCTCTACACGTTTCTGTTCCTTCCATCTCACCCAGTGAGCAGTGTCCAAACATCAGCCTGATGCTGAACCCTTGACCAAGTGTCCTTCTCGCATGCTGGGCTCCTCATGCCTTCTGCTGCACTGCATAGTCCTTGCTGTGTCCCACTTCCCCATGTAGTCCTCCTTCCCTGTGTTCCACTTCCGCACATGTCCTCCTCCCCATCGTCCTCCTTCCCTGTGTCCCACTTCCCCTCCTAGTCCTCCTTCCCTGTGTCCCACTTCCCCTCATAGTCCTCCTCCTCTGTGTCCCACTTCCCCATGTCCCACTTTTGTAGTCCTCCTTTTCTGTGTCCCACTTCCCCATGTCCCACTTCCCCTCGTAGTCCTCCTTCCCTGTGTCCCACTTCCCCTCATAGTCCTCCTTCTCTGTGTCCCACTTCCCCATGTAGTCCTCCTTCCCTGTATTCCACTTCCCCACATGGTCCTCCTCCCCATAGTCCTCCTCCCTGATGTCCCACTTCCTACATAGTTGTCCTTCCCTGTGTCCCACTTCCCTGCATCCCACTTTCCTGTGTAGTCCTCCTTCTGTGTCCCACTTCTGTGTGTAGTCCTCCTTCCTTGTGTCCCACTTGCCTGCATGTCCTCCTCCCCATAGTCCTCCTTCCCTGTGTCCCACTTCCCCTTGTAGTCCTCCTTCCCTGTGTTACACTTCCCCACATCCCCATATGGTCCTCCTCCTCATGGTCCTCCTTCCTTGTGTCCCACCGGCCATTAAGCAGATTGACAATGAACATCTTTTATTATTCCACAGTGTGGTTTAACTTATTCCACTCTTCTTTTCGGTGACAGTTTTTTTTTTCTCAAAGTCACACCAAATACTCATTTCTAAAATAAACTTTAAATAAAACTCATTTTATTAAATACAAGGAACTCTTTTTATCTGCTGCTTTCTTATCTACAGTTTTTACACTATTTACCACATCCCCAGTTTTTTTTTTAAATCTTTAATGCATAATGTTTTGGAGGAACATAGGCTTATAACTTAAAACTTAAGACTAAAAGCATAAATGGAAATGGGAATACTTTATTTCTTCACAATCTAGTCAGAGTTGACAATCTGAATATATTTACAGTCCTATGTTAGAATGACAGAAGGAAAAAAATATGTAAGTTGGAAAAGTGGAGATAGCTAAACTGGAAGCTAAATTCTGATGTAGGCACAATATTTCTGTTGATAGTATCTATTTTGATATTTCTAAATTAAAGACTGTTATTTCATGCTTTATCCATTCAAGTGAAACACTTGGTTTTGTAACTGCTTCTTTCTGCCCCAAATTAAAAGCACCCTTCTACTCAAAATTTCTTATAGAGCTTTAATAAGCTCTATATCCAATGACCTTAATAATTAATCTATATGACTATAACTATGTAGATGTTATTTGCTGAGTATAATCCTTAGTCTGTGTTTTATTGTTTTTGTTGTTTTAATTAACATCAATGCCAAGTTTTATTTAATTTCTTAATTTCTGTATCTTCTACTTTATAATTGAACTACCATTTTTTCTCTAAAGCTTACATTTTTATTATTACCTTATATTTACTATGCATTTTTAAAACTATATTATTTGTTTTTTATACTTCAGTATAAGAAGACTTCAGTCTTCTTTTCTAGCAGCACGTTATACTTTACCCTGTTTTTTTCTTTCAGTGTCATAAATATGTGTAATATGAAGATACCTCAAAAATGGAAAACTAAATTATTAGTGAAGTGTTTTATATTACACAAATACAAAAACAGTAACACACTTAGTCATTTTGATATGTACAAGTATATATAGACCTATTTCTGCTTTGAGCATTTGCTTTATCAGTTTGTATAAAGCCATCTTCATAGCCATTAGGATCATAAAATGTCTATTGTACCCAGAGTTGTGGCAATAGTCATACAAGAAAATTATATTTTAATCTGCCTTGTTTTCCAAAAGAAGCTGATAGATTAGTTCTCATTTTAATATCAAATTAACAATATTTTTACTGAGGATTAATCACCAATATAAAGGCAGTTAGCTGAATATTTTGCTGGATCTTTGAGGTCATATAATTATGTCAGTATTCCCATATTTATACAATACTTCTCTCTGATTTTCCAGAAACCATTATGAGCCATTCATAGATATGAAATAACAATCAATCATCTTAAAACATAAAACCTGTCTACATGTTTTAATAGCAAAGATTTTTTTTTTTTACATTTAAGTCTATATTAGTGTATATAGGAGAGTTAGCCCTATTAGCAACAATGAAATGTGTAGACAAGGAATTTGATCAATCAAAACCAACACTCTTTTTCTCTACAGAAAGTACTTGGGGTGTGTATGTGTATATGTGTGTGTGTTACTCTTGATAAATTTCTAGCCTTCCTTTTGTACCTTAGATAGGAAAGATAAGAATTCAGAATATTCAGAAATGGTAAGCATTTTACATTTTCCTGCTGTAAAATTTTCTAGGAGATAAAATTCTTTAATTCTATTCCAAAAATCATTCCATTGGGAATTTCAGAAAGTATTACATTTTAGTATTAGCCCTGACTTACAAATGTGCAATTATAAATTATTGATTTCTCCATATTATAGACATATTACCAAAAGAGGTTTAAGAGAATGATATAACTTAAACCTATATTGATAGACATATGTATTATTTGTAATTGTGCTTTGGAAACCAAATATGTGAGAAGCAGAAGTAATCATTCCAAACTGTGTATACATTTATGTCCTTGTATTAGATTGATGACAAAATAAAATATCTTTCAGCCAACTACTTTTATATCAAGTGAAGATCTAACCTCTAGGCAGCCGCATTGTGGTTTCCTTCAACCGTTAGCTATTTCCTTTACTCTGTATATACAACACATAAATGTGTGCATTTCTATATTACAAAACCTAATTTTTTTTCAAATCTAGATTTTACTTTTAATACCAGTGCTTATTTTAAGGTTTTTTTAAATATATAAGAAACCACAAAATGAACTCCTGCATGAAGTTAGGTTTAGGGACAATGAAATGTCTGCAGATGATTGTATAGACTGAGAGCAATGGCACAATGTACAATTCAAAATAACAACTACCTAGCAGTATATTTGCCTTAAAATCCTGTATTCTATTCTGTCAAGCTTGAAATCTCAGGACCTCTTAAAGACTCTTTGTTGTTTACTGAAACATACTTGAAATTAAAAATATTCACATACATAATAAATGAATAATTATTTTAAACTTTCAGATTCATAATAATTTAACCTGTACAAAAAAAATGGATTGATTGTTATTACACATATATACTGTCTGGTAAATATTGCAAACATAGAGCAAAATTCTTAATATATTTCTGCTTTCACTTTTCCCATAGGGAATACAAGGAAGTGCACCCTAAACCTCCCTAATTCCTCAATTTGATGTCCTCCATAGCTAGCTATCTGCTGATATCATAAAGACAGTGGTTTTGCTTCATTTGGGAAGGTGACTTAGACCAGCTTGCTCTACTCACCCATTGTATGGAAATTCCTTGAACAAAGCCAAAGGAAAATGGTAACTCCTTTAATGTTACCAAAAATTCCTTAACACAGTTTTAGTGTTGTCTACAACTTGCCTCATTCTTTAGACACTGAGTGCTATCCTCAGTTTTAAGACTTTTGCATATTTTGATTTATTTGATCTTAAATGTATTGCATGAACCCAGCTAACATGAACATATAACTAGTGTTATAATTCTTATTTTATAAATGAGAAAACCAAAATATAGAGAGGGAAATTTCCCAAAGGCATTGAACTAGCAGCCCGGCAGAATGTTATAAGACTACATGGTCTTGTACAACCTGTATGGAAAGAAGTATGGAAATTCCTCAATGAACTAAAAGTAGACCTACCATTTGATGTTATAATCCCATTACTAGGTATCTAGCCAAAAGAAAAAAAAAAGATATTTTACCATAGGGACCTTTGTACTCAAATGTTTGCAACGGCACAATTCACAATTTCAAAGATGTTGAAACAACTCACATGCCTTTCAACACATAAATGTATTAATAAACTGTGGTATATGTATACCATGGGATAATATTGAGCCATAAAAAAGATGGAGATGTCTTATCTTTTCTAGCAATATGGATGAATTTAGTCTCCTAAGTGAAGTATCACAAGAATAGAAAAACAAGCATCACATGTACTCAGTACTAAATGAAAACCAGTAGGTTAACATCTACATTCTCACATAGAGAAAAACTCAAATTCAAGTGCTCAAGGAAGGAGTTGGGTAAATTCTCACCCAACAGGTACATTGCATGGGTGTATCGCATACTTCCTAGGTGAAGGACACAAGTAACAAAAACAAACTATGTATCCTAATCGTATGTACTCCCATATTAATTTGAAATAAAAAAGAGAAAGAAAAAGAGTACATAGCCTTAAGCATTGTATTCTGCTCTCTTTCTAAAATTTCCTATATTCTCAATTGAACAAGATAAACTCTCTCTGCCACTTTGGAAGTTATTTCTGTTACTATAGTAGTCAGCACTCACTCAATTTTTATTTATATTCTCAGCCATATTTTTTCTTACAAATTTAATGCATATAGTAATTATAATCATACCCTCCCTCTGTTTTATGATGAAGTTGTTTCAATTCCTGACTAAGAATTTCTTTCCATTTTTTGTTACTGATGTCAATAATGGAAATATTTTAAATCTGCACTGATTGATACAGTAGCCACTGGCAAGTTCCAGGTGGCTATAGAACATTTGTATGTGGCTAATTTAAGTTATAAAAAACATTTTAAATTTAATTTTTAAAAACTATAATTAATTTAAATTTAAACATCCACATTGAATAATGATTTCATTTTGGACAGCACAGGTCAAAATAAGTAAATAATTATTATTACTTCATTGGAGTCAATAATGATAATAATAATAATTAGAAGAATATACTTATTTAACAGTCTATAGTTAACTAGATTATCTACTTTAGGTATTTCTCTACATGCCAATAATATGTTGTAGCTCATATATACCTCTGATTCAACTTTCTTCTTGATTTTGAAATAAAAATAAGAACGAATGAAGAAAATAATACTTCAATTAAAAATATATTATTTGTTGGAAAGTGTTAAGTGCTAAAGAGAAAGTAAAATGGATTTGGAGCCACATTGAGACAGGTTGTTAAAAAACATGAAAAAGTCTGGCTGCATAAAGTTAGGCTGCAGCAGCAAATAACCCCCAAATCTTAGTGCCATAATAGTGTTAAATGTATTTCTCACTCACATTTGCAAGTTGAACAACAGGGGGTTATTTTGTTCAGTTCATTTTATTCCATTGGGTATGGAAATGTCCTCTTGGATTATATGTCTATAATTACCATAGCAGGAGAAAATGAGACTATAAGAACAAGAATGAAAAAAAGACACAGCAACTCTTAAATCATTTGCATAGAAGTAATACATACTACAGTCATGTACTTTTCATCAACCCAAGCCAATCTCATGATCAAACATTAACTGAAAGGGTCAGGAAAGTTTAGAAATCTTCCCAGTCTATTGTTCTTGTTAGCAAATGCACTTATATTTTTCTAAGCCACACAGTGCAAATACATTAAAGAAGAAACTTTAATTATATTCATGAGGATGAGTTTATTATAAAGACATTATCACAAAGGCAATGGATGACCTATGTTTTGAAGGGTGATAGTATTTTATCAAGTAAGGAAAGTAAAGGAATGGAAAAGGGATATCTTAGCTTATTACATCTAAAATATGTGATAAGAATAGTAAACTGAGTTTAGATGTAAGTAATGAGAAATGAGAAATATATATGTAAAAATAGGAAGAACTTATTTTTATTATTTCAGAAATCATTCTGCAGTGGGCTCTTGAATTAATAGAGACAACTCTTATCTCCCAGGACAGTGGGTAAATCAGGCAGTATCAGTGCCATGATAGAAAGTATTTTGCAAACCTTCCCCTTGTCCATGGAATTTAATATCTATTTAAACTAATCCTTTCCACTGCAATGAATAATTCATTAACCACACAGAGGGTCATCCTGTTACATACCTTCACAGTTGTCCGTTTAGTTTACTACCCATGTATTCTCTCACATAAATGAGACAGAATATTTTATGTTGAACTCCTGAGGATTTTAACAGAAAGTATATTAATTGAATGACTAACATATTATGCAACTTCATTAAATGGCAACAGTAATTATGTGGCTTTTAATTTAAAGGAGGGAAGTGAGAGAGTAATCTAATGAGGTACAAATGACCACATACCAATTCTCCATTTATTTTAGAATTAGATATATAAGCTGTGTTGTGCAAAACTCCTTTACATAAAAGAGTTACCACATTACTGTTATTAAAGAAAAATAACTAAAAGCTTTAACCATTTTCCTTATATTTTGAAATTAGACTTCTGATAATTTTGGTTCATTTTTTTCTCTTATCATTTATCTTCATATGCATAACTCTATAAAAAAAAAGAAGAAAGGAAGGATGAGAAGAATTAGAATCTGTTAAGGAAAACAATAGCCTTTACTTTTTTCTTTCTCATTCTGGATATTTTTCTGGCTTAACAACCATTGAAATTACAATGTATATGTTCATTTTTAATGATTTTTTTTTTCATTGATCACCTAGCAATCCTTGTCCCATCCCCATACTTGCCAGAGTCCTTGTGTTTTCCTCCTCTTTCCTGTATTCTATCTCAGGGATGAATCCACAATACTACTTTTCAGCTTAATGAGCAATGAAGTTCATATGTTCCCTCTCCTAGTATAATCAACTTTCGTAACATCCTTAATGGATAATTTGTGATTTGTAGTACATTGTTAGTCTACACTGATCAGGGAGATAGAGAGATTGAGGGAGAGTGGAAGAACCTTTCTGGAACTCCTGAATATATCCCATGTAACAGTAAAATAAGATGGTGTCTTGCTGCATTGCCCATGCTGACAGGCAGAGACCCAATCATAGGTTACTGCAGCTTTTAACTCCAAGCTCAAGTGATCCTACCACCTCAGCCTCCCAAAGTGCTGGAATTGCAGTCATGAGTCTCTTCACTGTGCCTGAAACAACAAATTTTGAAATAGATATTTTTATCCAGTTGTTAAAGCAATGGTAACCTCAGTGTATTTCCTCCATTATAAATTCTAACAAACTTGAAAAGGAGAATAAGTCAGAGTTTAGGAAAAATTGTTCTTCTCTACAACATCATCATTTTATTAAGTGAATTAGTCAATAAGCTAAGCAGTGTTAAAATTCTCAAGGTAAACAGATTGGGATCCCTCAAAGAGCTATGACCTGAGGCAGGAGGAACAAAACAAGACATTGCTTTCCTTTGAGATAAACATTTTTAAAAGTGTTTTGGGTATCAGGAAAATAGACCACTAGACTCAAAAAGGAAGAGACTGGTGAATGTTTTACAAATGAGGTGGCATTTAAACTGGGTCTTGAAATGCAATTGACTGACAAGTAGAGGGTAAAAGAGACATGTGTAAGCTGAGGTAAGCAGTCAAGGTTATAAAATGTAATTAGTACATTGTAGCTGAATAATATGTGGTGCACAATGGTGGAAGGCAACACTGAAAGAAGGCAACACTTGGAACATACTGTAAATAAAGGCCAATATACACCATATAAGTACTATCAATATCATATCAATATCATGAACAAATACTATAAATATCAAGTATCATAAACACCATGTTAAAGAATATTATATCAAGGTAACTTTCGTGCAGTAGAGACCAGATATTTCTAGCAAGAATATTCCACAATCAATCAAAAATGTACTGTCAGTATAACTTTTATTTGTATACAGAAGATATGCTTGATTAATAAGGGATAGGTATAAGTATATCAGTCAAGAAGTGATTGGAGGTCTTTATTTACCACTACATATTGAAAAGGAAAGAAAATATTAAACCTAATTTCTTTGGAAAGGGTATAGAATGTTTTGGAACTATTGGAAAAAAAAGAATAAGTAGTAAAAACAAATTGAAATTACCAATACAAATAAATCTTGGCTTGATTCGAAAGAAAATAGTGAGAGAATCAAGCGATTTACATCATAAAAATATTCTTTTAACAGTTTAAATAATCTTTACTCCCCAATTTCCTATTGGTTATAGGAAACTTATTGCAGTCAAAGAAACAATCCTAGTGAAGCAAACAGTAGAAGAGAAATATTAACAATCAGAACAGAAATAGGGGACAATAAAGAATATTAAGAAAATAAAAATAAGTTTTTTGGAAAAGTTAAATAGAATTGATTAGTCTCCAGCCAGACTAATTAAAATAAAAACAGCAAAGAAATAAAAAATGAAAAGAGAATCATCACTACTTTATCTTGAAGACATTAAAAGATAATAAAAGATAATACTCTATGTCCACAATTTAACATTTTAAATGAAGTATATAAATTCCTTTAAATACAAACTACCAAAACTTACATAAGAAAAAATAATGTGGATATTCCTGTACCAATTTAAATAATTGACTCAA